>CM037852.1:213878002-213900388 GCA_021234595.1 Delia radicum | reverse complement strand
TTTATAAGGTATGTAGAAATCATTGAGTGAAAATAAACAGGTCTTGAGATATTAAGATGTAAAATCAAAAACAAACACCTTTATAATTCTAATTGAAATATAATTGCATATATGTAATAGGCATTTGTAAAAATGCAAAATAGGCATTTTTAAAAATGCCTATTTTTGGAATTTCCGGTAAAAAACAATGGACTTTTTTAATGTTAACCCTCTAACTGGCAAACGATGTTTTGCAACGCAAAATTCATACCATACGCTCCACTCGAAAAACAAATAATAAGTTCTTCAACAAAATTGTTTATCGTTGCCTAATTTAGGCGATATGAACCAAAATATTTTAGGGTGCATTTTGGAAACTAAAGCATATAAAAGAGAAGTTTTGGACAAAATTATTTCTTATAACCAAACTCGAAAAACTATTTTTTTTTTCTGCTCCTATTTAAGAAGATATCGCGATTTTCGCTTTTTGGAAAAAGCGAAATTAGGCGAAAAAGTATCTAAACTTCAATTATATGGTTCAAACTTCAACGCTTTGCTATTAATACTTAATGTCTTCTTTCTGCAAAATTTCATAAAAATCCGTCTATTAGTTTATAAGTTAAGACGATGTCCTTTAGAGGAATCCTGATAAAATCCTGTGAGTCTTTGGACTAAAGTAAGGTCTTATTATTAAAGATAAAGCTTCAATCTTACTTATATTTTATTATAAAGAGTTTTTAGTCAACTTAAATTTGTTTTTTTAGATTTTGAAAACCATATTTTTTTAAAAATAACACAGGCCAACACTCAATTTGCTTCTTTGAATTTATCAACTGATTCTACTTAATTTGGGTGGCGCTGAATTCAAATCTGTAATCAGTTTGTCTCTATCGCTCTAGTTTTTTATGATATAGCTTTTTTTGAGAGTATTTAAAAAAGTAAAACTTTTCCATAGGAAATTGCCGTATTTTGTAAAAGTAACAATGTGTGGGATGGACAATCTCAGGAAGTAGGAGGAGCTTATCCAAGATTATGGTACCAATCTCTTCTTTGGAAGATTCTATAGCAAGATTAATGCATCAATCATATTTGTGGGTGGGTTTTAAGGGGGGCTATATCATGAAAACTAGACCTGATAGAGACAAACTGATTACAGATTTAAATTCAGCGCACCCAAATTAACTAGAATCAGTTAATAAATTCAAAGAAGCAAAAATCTTTTTAATTTTGTCGGGCTGTGTAATTATTTTTTGAAATTTTACGAAATTTTGATTTTGAAAGCTTTCTTGCTTTCAAACCATGGACGGCACAGGAAAAATTTCTTCGCAAAATATTTAGCAAATTTAGTTTTCTATCGGAATATATTAATTTCTAAGTATAAAACGCTCATTTGACGTATTTGTGGTAAATTTTATGAAGACTGCCCTGAGGAAGCCGTACCCTTTAAAGGTTTAAGTTAGATAATATTATAGGCTTAGAAAAAAAAAATTGTTTAAATTTAATATAATTTTTTATACTAAATCAAACTTAAAAATTGTTTGCCTTTTCAGCCAAAAAAAAAAACGTTTTTTTCGGAGCTATAAAAAATATTTTCAATTTATAACGAGCTTTCAACCTCCGTATATTTACAAAAATAAAGCAAATCAAACATATTAGCTAGGTTGATACTAGTATTTCGATCTGGCTAAAGATCTCATCAGAACCCGAAGTTTTAGAAAAGCTAGACGCCTATATATATAATAGCAGAACTTTAACAAAAAAACCTATTATAATCAATTTTGCTCCATTCTTGTCTTCTTAGTAATCAACCACGTGGTTAGGTCTTTTCCTACAAGCATCATGACGTTACTAACTTTGAAGACCAAAAATGTTCTATTTATATAAAAAAATTTTAGTATTTTTGCAAACATACGAGTATAACTGAAATTGTATTAAATTTAATTACTACTATATTGAAAAGTAATTAAAAAACAAAACTTTGAACCAGCACTAAAAAAAATTTACTTTTTAGAAATATATATCGCACACCTAGTTCAAAGTGACTCAACTCAAATTTTAATTTTTTGGGTTATATGCTTAAACTAAGCACAATACACATGTTTATCTATAAAAAAATATCAGTGTATTTGCTGTTGCTAAAAAAGCAGTTATGTCTTTCTTTATGTTTCAATTGGTATAGAGTTGCAAATGTTTTTTTTTCGATTTCTGAAAAATTAAAAAATTTTGAGTTAAGTCACTTTTGAACTAGGTGTGCGATGTGTTCCTTAAACAACAGTAACCATATAGGAGAATACTAGTTCATCGGTAGCTAAAAGAATAATTTGTACGGTGGATACCCAAACTTCTTATTCGATTCGGATAAAATTGGGTGCATGATGTTTGCGACTGACTCATTTCATTGATATATTTTAAATATAGTGAAAATAGGTCGATATTGAAACATATTAGTCAAAGAAATGTGGTAAAAATCGTAAAATTAGCATTTTTACAACGACTATCAACCTAGCTAATATGTTTGATTTGCTTTATTTTTGTAAATATACGGAGGTTTGAAAGCTCGTTATAAATTGAAACTAACATAAAAATAATCTCGATGTATATAAAACAAAAAACTAATAAAACTGTAAAAAATATTACTTGAGCCAGAGTTAAAACTAAAAAATTTTATATAAATAGAAACATTTTTGGTCTTTAAAGTTTAGTAACGTCATGATGCTTGTTAGGAAAATACCCTAACAACGTGCTTGATTACTAAGAAGGCAAGAATGGAGCAAAATTGATGATTAATTATGGTTTTGATAAAGTTCTTGCCTATTATAAGATCTTTAGCCAGATCAAAATACTAGTTTCAACCTAGCTAATATGTTTGATTTGCTTTATTTTTGGAAATATACTGAGGTGTGAAAGCTCGTTATAAATTGAAAATGACTATATTTTTTATTTCCGCTAAAAAACCCGGCCTTTTTGTATGATATATTTATAACATTATAGGCTTACATAAAAATAAGAAATGAATTATTAAATTTTATATAATTTTTTTTTATTCTCCATCAGACTTAAGAAATTTTAGAATTTTCAGCCAAAAAAAAAACCTGTTTTTCGGAGCTAAAACATACATTGAAATATGTTTTTAAATTTAACTACAAATTTATCGAATTAATCAAAAATAAAATTATGAACCAGAATTTAAAAAAAATTAATTTTTGTGAAAGCAATTTTATTATCAAACTTTGGCGCCCTCTAATTTGAGCCAAAGTTTTATTTTTAAAATTTTCGAAGATTTAACTTTTTTCGATTGTAAAATTACATGGCCAAAAGGTAAAATCATGTCGTATAAATTACATATTGGCATATCTAATAAAACTATTTTATTTAAAATCAAACCAAAATGGTAGTCTAGTCTGATGCCAGCCAAGAAAATATGCCCTATGGTATTTTTATTTCTGTGTAAAACCGGTTTTGGAAACTTTGTTAGTTACGTCCTTTTTGCATTTTAAGTGACGATATGTTTTGATTATCTCCATCAGATTGCATATAACAAATAACCGGAAAATTCGCCTCCAAATAGTGCAACTTCAAAAAGCGATAAATACGAACTAACTTTTGACAAACCCTTTGAGGGGGTGTGGTCTACTGATAGTCTATTTTTTCCGTTGGTCTCATTCGGAAAGATTCGTTGACCCAAAATTTGTTGCACAGTGTATTTAGCAAATTGTTTAACACATAAAATAAATTAAATTTATTTCAAAATTATCTTAAAATTATGATCATTAGCCTTATTGACCCAATTGTCAACATCAATGAATTTAATTCTCCATCCATAAAAGCTTTCGATTTCATACGTTCAATACACTCAAATACATAATTTAACTAACACACTGAACATATGGGTGAGTGAGTGAGTGAGTCTGTTGTCTGTTTGCTTGACATACATTTCGGTTTAGTTCTTTGTTTTTTTTTTTTTTTGGGTCTATCACTTTTCATTTCAAACATCAAAATAATAACAACCGGTAGTAGTGGAGTTGTGGATTGATAGCCAAAAGAAACAACAACAATACTGAAAAAAGCGCGATGAAAAGATGTTAAAGACTGGTTTAACCAGCTAGTAAGACGGATTTTAATACAACTATTACAGTGTGACACAAACATTTGGACACACAATTAATACTTTATTTATACATCAATCAATAACTGGTGTATTGTTGGTCACTAAGCAGCTTTCGGGGTCTTCCGGTTATCTGAAAGCAAAACGGGGAATTGGTTAGTATGAATGCCTTTAACGACCCATGTTCAATCATAAAAAAAAAAAATATACATATGTATGTATATTATGAAATGTTTTTTCGACATTTGAAATGAATGACTTAATTAGGCTCCAGGCCACGTTTGTATTTATAAAATATCCTTTATTATTTTATATATATCCAATATTTCGTCATTCTTTGAATGACATCCTCAGGGAGTATGAACAACAACAAACAATATTAAAAACAAAGTATATTTATAAAAAAAAAAAAGGATATTTAAATTGTTAAATAAAATGGAAAATTCTAACCCCCAATTTTATTTTTTTTAGGTGACAACTATACTGCACACAAAAAAAATTTAGGGGAAAATTTATCAAAAAAATGGTATACTATTACCAAGTAAAGTTTTCCAATCAGCTTAGGAAAATGTATTGCACAAAAATATAATGACATTCAACCACAAAAACTTGTTAATTCTTTGTTTTTTATTTATGACTATTAAGCAGAAAATCGTAATAACTTATCCATTCTATTCCATAAGAATCCCTAGATGTTTTAATAAATATTAATATATATTTAAATCAAAAATGCTGTTATTGTTGTTATTATGAAATTATTTTATTTATAAAATATAAAAAATATGCCATATGTTAAATATTACCTCTACTAATTAATTAACACCACCTTCACTTTATCACTAAAAATAAAAATACGCCATCCAATTTCCTCTTTGCAATGATTTAGAACTAGAAAAAAATAAAATAGTGTTAGAATTCAGATGTTTAATAAATAACTGAAATAAACTTACTTAGTTTTTAACAGATTTTTGTTTCGGCTACTTTATGTTAACCACATATTATATTTAATTTAAATGTTTGATGTATTTACGTCAAAATAATGTTTAATTAATATTTTATATAAATTTTATTTCGTCTCAAAAGAACCTTGGTTGCCCCTGCGTCCAATGCGGGCCATAAAGCCCTAGACACCCTGCAATTCATTCTGTCCCTCCATGATTGGTTAACGGTTTCGCGGAATCCCTTCCGTATAACCTCAAAGTAGTAACATAGTGGGGCCTTTACCCCCCGTCCCTTACCCGCAAGTCCAGATTCGAACCCTCTCTCGCAAGTTCGTCCGCCAACTCATTGCCATCCAACTTGCAGTGTCCGGGTACCCAACACAGCCTCACTGTGAATGCCTCCATGAGCTCCCTCAGAGCACACATATGTACATCGTGCGACCAGGCGCGAGCGCATCGTGTAGTTTGTCATTGAGATAAAACTGTTGTATGATTTTTTTTTTTGTTCTCAAAAAAAGCATTTTTAGCTTTTAAAAATTATGTATAAGAAATTACCTATTATCTGTTATGTTCGTCCATATTTATTTTGTTACATTTTACCAAGTAATGCTTGATAAAAATATGCACACAAAATGTTAGAGGTATGTAATATAAGTTTGACATTTGTAAAGATTTAGCACAATAGGAACAGTTGCATAAATAAAATAGAATTATATTGTATGAAATGGTTTATGTGGAAAGTAGCTTAGGAAAATTAACACAATAGCATACATTTTATTTTATTTATTATAATTAAAATTACAATAAATCTTAAAACTTAAGCACTAGCAACTAAGGCTATCGGCTTGTGTCATATATACAAAAGAAATTATATACAAAGAAAACAATTAGTAATTACGCTAACGTTAAATTTTGGTTTGTAATTGAAGATGTTGTAGGAAATCATATGTTTTATTATATTGTCCTCTGAAGGATATTTGAGTATATCTATAATACTGTGAGAGTTGCATATTCTTAAACGGGTGTTATAAAGCGCATGGCATTCTAATAGAAGATGAATTGTTGTTAATGTTGCCTGATTACAAAAAACGCAAACAGGTTGTGGATCTTTTGACATCAAGTATTGGTGTGTGAGCCTGGTGTGTGTCAGGCGAAGCCTTGTAAAGCATTTATTTTTATGACAGTTTGTCCGAATTTGGAAGAAGGACTGGTATTCTATTAGGGTTTATTGTTTGGTAAAGATGAGTATATCGGCTCCATTTTTGGAGAATGGAGGTTTCTAAATTGTTTATCGTGGATCTTGAGAGATAACTTTTGTCTGGGGTATGTGAAGGTATGTTGGTTGCACACTAGTATTTTTTGCTGCATTGTCTGCAGCCTCGTTTCCTAATATACCAATATGACTTGGTATCCATATGATTTTTACTCTATTCTTTAGTTGTATTAGCATCTGCTGTATAGTGATAATTGTTTCATTTCTATTTCGGGCAATGAGTATGGCGTCAAAGACAGAGCGGCGGCTATCAGTGCATATAACATTTTTGGTTTGATTGGATTTACAAATTTTAGAGATTCTAGAACAGCTTCCGCTTCGGCTTCAAAAATGTTTGCGTTTTGTGGTAGTATTCGGATATTAGTGTTGACCCAGTTTCGTGGTAACAGCAAATCCAACATGATTTGGTGGTCTTTTAGCTTTGTAAAAACTTCGTTGAAAAGAGATTTAAAGATATGAGGTGTTGTATTGGTTTTATTGAATATTTGTAAATTTTTCAAAAAAACACTTTCATCCAGCTGCCAAGGTGGAGAGATTTCCATTGGTGGATTATCTTTTACGATGTTAAATTTCTTAACCATTTTAAAAATATGTGATAACTTAGATGGATATTTGAGCTCGTTTTTTTCTTTTTTTAATAAAGAGATGTGTTTGTGGAGCAGAGAGATATTGGTGCAAAAAAATCTTATGTATTAATCGCAATTTTAGTTTATTTGCATGAATGTGAAGCGGTTCAAATCCACCTTCAGCTTGAAGATTTTTAACAGGCGTTGTTCTAAATGCTCTAAGGCTGGCTCTAATAGCGGCATGGAGTATGGTTTCAACAGGTTTCAATAGCATACATAATTTATACAACAAACATAATTATTTCACAAAAATAATTTATAACAAATCTAATAAAAATCCACAGAATTTAATGGAAACAATTTTACTAAGTATGCTTTCATTGTATTCCCTCTGGAAATTTTTTGTGTGCATATTGTCATCATCCCAGTGGGCCAAAAGTCTAAGACGAAATTGTCATCAAGGATTTCTTTACGACATTATGAAATTTGTCGTGAACGACATTTGTCGCAAAAATTGTCTTTAACGACGATATTATGGAAATATTCGTTAACGAGCAGGTGACTGACAAAATACTAAGATAAGCGTTTATCATATTACATTTGTCGTGTATTAAATTATATTGACGATTATTTGAGCGACAAAATTATTTATTTGTCGTCAATTAAAGCCAGTTAGTGAAAAGATGGGCGACATAATTACATTTTGTCGTGTATCAAAGTCTGTTGACGATTATTTGAGCGACAAAATTATTTATTTGTCGTCAATTAAAGCCAGTTGATGAAAAGATGGGCGACATAATTACATTTTGTCGTGTATCAAAGTCTGTTGACGATTATTTGAGCGACAAAATTATTTATTTGTCGTCAATTTAAGCCCGTTGGTGACATGATGGGCGACATAATTACATTTTGTCGTGTATCAAATTATGTTGACGATTATTTGAGCGATAAAATTATTTATTTGTCGTCAATCAAAGCCCGTTGGTGACAAGATGGGCGACAATTTTTTTTTCACTCTGTTTTTGTTTTGCGTTGACGAAAAGATGAGCGACAATGTATAATTACACTCTGTTTTTGATTTGCATTGCTCAGAATACAAAAAAAAAAATAATCAAACTATCGGAGCATTTTAACGGGACTTGAAAAAAACAAATGTTGTTAGAATATTCAGTTTAATAAGTGAAATCCAGTGTGAAAGTCATTTGTTCGTGTATAAAATAAAAAATTTATGTGAAAAACTAACAAAAGCGAATAATTTAAATATTAACAACTAAAGTGAATAATATATGCATTAACTGGTAAGTAATTACATACATATTTATATTATGTCCGAATCAAGAAATAATAACAATTAATTATTATATTTTTCAATACATTTCAGATTGGTTTGATCAAACGTATTTTGGCCGGTAGCTTAAAAATATGGATAAGGTTTTGGGCAAACCCATTATAATGAATTTTAATTATGGTGGCACGAAGAACAAAAAATCATTAAAAATATACGGCAATGTATTAAATGGACTTTTGGTAAGTAAACCAAAACATTAAAGGTATAATTCATTGTAATTTTTTTATTTTTTTCAACAGAAGCCACAAAGAAGGAAGGAAGCACTTATGAGAGTTTCGTAAAGGAATTACAAGCAATCTTGCACCGAATGAAAACACTAACAACAAAGCCAACGCAAGAAAAAAAAACGATGAAAATAAAGAAAACTAACTATTTTTGATGTAATTTTTCTAATATTTCTTATAAACAAACTGAAATAAATAAAATTTAAAATTAATAAAATAAAATAAATGCCATTTAATGAGGTCACTCACGACCTTATGGGTGAATGAGTCGTCGTTGACGATTTATTAGAAGCTGTCGCCAGGATTGTCGTACACGACAATGTGGGTGATATAGTCGACTTAATTTTCGTCAGTTCCAACACTTACGAAACTGTCGTTAGGCTTGTCGTCGACGACAATGTAGATGATTGATCGACTTTATTTTCGTGAGTGCCCCACTGGGCGAAATTGTCGCCAGAATGGTCGTACACGTTTATATTGGGTACAATGTCATTCATATCGCCGTCGGCGACAATATACTGCACATTGTCACTCAAATCGTCACGTACCAGTCAACGACAAGATAAGCGAAAGTGTCGCTTGCGTGGTCTTGCACGATCATCCGGACATTAGTATGGAAACGTCATCGACGATTTGCATGAGCTGTCGTCAATGTGTCGTCTACGATTTTGTATGGTCGTGTACCCATCGTCAAAGATGTCTTGAAGACACGGCCCACTGGATATTGATGAAGCTTCTTCTTTTCGTGTTAGAGCATGTAAGGTCATGCATTATAATCCATTAGATCTGTCTAAAATATAGCTTTTAGTTAATGACTCATAAATATTTCTTAAAAATTATTTCAAGAACAAAACCACCCACATATGTGTATTATTATATTGGTGAAACTCCAAGACGCTAAAAGACTAAAAATTTTCACTGGAACTCGTCCATTGAAACTTTTTATCGAATCTATGAAAGACTTTTCATTAAAGTCAATGTTTATGAAATGTTTGTAGAATTAATGAAAATCTTCATAAAACTAATGAATCGTTTCAACAATGAAGCGTTTATAGAATTTATGTAACATTTTCCTAAATTTTTTAATTTTAAGAAGTTTCTTTGAATTAATAAAACTCTTCATGAATGCCTTAAAAATGCATAGGCACTAAGTCAATGAATCGCTTCATAAGATTTTTTAAACAATTTCATTGAAGTCTAAAATTAATAAAAGGTGACGTTGAAATCAGTGTTGCCAAGTGTAGGGATTTTTCCCTTTTCGTAGGGATTTTTTCCAAAAAATTCATCTGTAGGGAAAAAAGGACAGATTTTGTTTTTCAGTCAAATTGTAGGGATTTTTTTTTATTAAAAATTTTATTCTATTTATAATTATATAATAATCAATGAAAATATAACCATTTATTTTTTTAGTGTAACAGAATAAAACCAACAAATCTGTTGGCACTGGAAAACTGAGAAATAAGTTTAAAACATTTGGCACCATTATTTGCATGTGATCTTGGCTTTGCATAAATGAAAATGGTTTTGACGTTTTACGTTCGCACTGTTGACAACTCGTTCGAATAGAGAAACCAAATTTTGTTTGAAAACTTTTACGTTTTCATTCGACTTGTACTTCAAGTCATCGTTCGCATAGAAATTTAGTTAGAGAACCCCAAATCAATTTTCTTTCGCTTAGAAAGCGAAAGAAAGCATTTTTTCGAAATCGAGAAACAGGTCATAAGTGTTTATACGAGTATTTTTTAAAATGGCATTTTTTATTTGTTTATCGTTTATTTTAGTTTTTATGTTATTTTTTACTTTCTGTTATTTGTACCTGAATGAATTACTGTACAAATTGTAATAAAAGTAAATATAATTTACTGCTAAAAAACAAAATGTTTGCATTTATTAAAAAAAATGTGTAGGGAAAAATGAAGGGAATATTTTTTCTGTCTATAGGGAAAAAAGGGATCTTTTTCATTAACGTAGGGATTTAAAAACAAATCTCCTGGCAACACTGGTTGAAATAATAAAGCACTTTATAAAATATTTTGAAAATGTAAATAATGAAATTATGAAATTATGAAATTTTATGAAAAAATTAACTCTTTGAAATAATTTCATAACTCTAAAGAAAATTTTCATTAAATTCATGAAGAGATAATTATGAAATCGCATGATTTTTTTTTTATGAAAACTGAAATTTTATGAAAAAAAATTTATGAAAAATTTCTTAATAAAATTTCTTGGATATAATGAAATTCTTCATTGAATCTATGACAAAAAAAAATCTATGAAATTGTTTTATTAATATCATAAAGGATAATTCTTTCAGTGTAATATTTAAATATCCTTTGTATACGATAATTGTGAAGGGATAAACAAATTTGGGAACTAGATTTGAAATCAGGCGATAAAAATCTCTAAATATTACTTTATTGAAATAAAATCAAACAAAAATTGCTTAAATTTCCACAAGAACAAAAATAAAAAAAAAATGAACAAACCCCCTCCTCTTTTTACCTTTGACGATATTATTATTATTTTTTATTCTTTTTTATTAAGACATGTTTTTATTTGATTAATCAAATTATAAACTTAGTCTATTTACGAAGGATTTCCATTCATTTCTGTCATTAGCTATATATCTTAACTGGTTAATTGTTTGGTTGGTCTCATATTCTATTGTTCTGCGCCATGTTGTCCTTGGTCTGCCTCTGGATCGACGACCTTGTGGGTTATATTGCAGAGCTGATTGCGCAATATCGTCTTCATTCTTTCTTAAGTGTGGTCGAGCCAGCTATATATCTTTATGTAAGGGTTGTTGTCCAGTAATTAGCCATAACCTTTCGTTGGAAATAGTACGTTGCCACCAAATCTTTAGAATGGATCGTAGACAGCGGTTTACGAAGGTTTGAAGCTTTGCTATTATATTATTAGTGATGAACCAAGTTTCAGATCCGTAAAGTAAGATTGATTTTACGCAAGCATTAAATATGTTAATTTTTGTTTTAAGTTCAATCGCTTCTGAGAACCATATATTTTTTAGTGATGCAAAGGCGCCTTGAGCTTTTCTTGTTCGGTTAACTACATCATCTTTCGCGCCGCCATCTGTTGTTAAAACACTGCCTAGATATTCGAACCGTTTAACATCGTCTATTCGTTGGTTATTTATTTTGAAGTACGTCTCATTATTTGTATTGATCCTCATAGTCTTAGTTTTTCCAGTGTTTATTTTTAGCACAAGTTTTAGCGATTCATTTGATAATTTATCAATCTTTGCTTGCATGTCTGTGGTACGTATTTGTTATTAGAACTGCATCGTCTGCGTATTCCATATCTACTAACTTATTAAACATTCTCCAATTTATGCCAGTTGGGTTAATATCCATATACAAAACTGTAATAAAGAGTAGTGGAGATAAAGCGCAGCCCTGACGAACGCCTATGGTGGTGAAAAAAGGTTAACTTAAACTTCCATCATGCAAATTCTATTATAATTCTTGTAGTGCATATATGATCGATGCATGAGTTTCCTGCACGAAAGCCGGCTTGGTTTTTACGTATCATAATGTTCAAGTGCTCTGCTATTCTATTTAGTATAATTTTATTGAAGATTGAGCAATAGTTGGAAGCAGTGAAATTCCTTTCCAGTTATCGCATTTCTTTTTGTCTCCTTTCTTTGGCAGCTTGACAATAATAGATTCTTTCCATTCTTGTGGTATAACCTCTTCCCTCCATATGCGCTGGAAGAGCGGGTAAAGTTTGTCGGAGATAACATCTGCACAAGCCTTATAACACTCTGCCGTAATGCCATCGTTCCCTGGCGCTTTTCCATTTTTTAAAGAAGATATTGCGTTTTTTATTTCATCTGGCGATGGATAATCAGTTGAAATAAAAACATTTGTGGGGTGGCTTCTTGGTAATTCAAAATCGGGGACTTCGTTTTGAATAATATTTAAAGTTTTTTCAAAATGTTGTTTCCATGTTTTCAATTGATCATCTTGGAAGTTATAAAGCATCCTTGTTCATCTTGTACGGGCGTTCGACTAATCGTTGTGGTTTTCCGCTAAGAGTTCTTATAATTTTGTAGAGTTCCTTAGAATCACCCTTACTCGCAGCTGTTTGAGCATTTCTTCCCAGATTTTCGTAATATGCCTTCTTGTCTCTTTTTGTTTGCTTTTTAATTTCCTTGGTTAGAATTTTGTATTTATGGTCATAATCTGCTTTTCGATCATCATTGTTTTCACTCAGCATTTTACATTTTACTTCCTTTCGTTCTTCTATGAGATTCCATGAGCTAATTGTTATCCATTCTGTGCGTTGATTCCGCTTACGTCTTAGTATTGTTTCGCAAGTATTTTGCATTTTGATCTTGAAACTCTTCCAGTACTCTTCAATTGTTTCATAAGTGCTTAGCTCCATATTACTTATATTTATATTGACGACCAATGGGATATTATTTCCCTTATTGTACCAGCGTCCTGTAGGAGATGGAAATAATCAATTCCAAATATCTCAATGTTTCTTGAAACTTAAAGTATTGGACAAAGTCCTATCAAAATTTCGATCCCCTATGTCCAATAGCATCCGAGAAAATTTGTGCCAAAAAATTATGCAAAAATTACTCATATTTTTAACTTTGGGTTCCCCCTATTCGGCTCTTAGACCATAGTGGTACACCACATCTATTCTTTGTCGATACGCATCACACTCGGAAAAATCGGTTTAAAATTGTAGTTAATACAACAAAAATAAAAATGATACATATATCAACCATTAGTCGTCAAAGGGTTAATAAATGGGCTAAAGAAAAATAGAAAAAACTTTAAAACTTTTTTTTTTTGCTTTCCTGAACACTATCTCAAAAACATATATGTTCCGGTTAGAGCGCATTCGAAATTTTGAAGAAAATAGCATTGATTTGTTTGTTGCGTATTTTGACAAAAAGTGCATATATTTGCATATTATGACATAAATTGCATATTTTGTGTTTTTTAGGCATATTTTGTAATTTTTGTGCATATTATAGTGCATATCTTTTGTATTTTTTTTTTATGTTCTGCAAACTTGGAGTAAAAAATTGTGTATTTCAACTTTTGGTTCACATTGTATAGTTTTTGAGATGGTTAAGCATTGAGCTCACTAACAACAAACATACAAAAACTTTAAATGTCGCCAAAAAAAACTACAAATGATATTAAAAATAATACACAAATTTCACTTATACTTTTTTTTTTTAATATTTCTGTGTTTGGCTATAAACAAATACTAAAACTGGTTCGCCAGAGTTAAGGGATATGGCCAAAATTATACGCTACTCAAACAGAGGGCGAAGTTGACCGGCTGTAAGTCGGCGCATAGCCGCCGCCGTATAATTCATACTTGCATTAGCCGCCGCCGAAGCATGCTTCTTTCATCGGCTAAAATTCTTAGCCGACTTTGATAGCTAAGCTGAAATGTTCATTTTTTTTTAAGATTATAGTTTACTTTTAGCTAAGTTGATTACTAGGGCAACCAAAAATATGCTCTAAAAAATTAGTTTTAAGCGCCTAAAATATGCTTTGAAAAAACACTTTTAAGCTTTAAAAATATGCTTTATAAAACGCAAAATATGTTCATAAAAAATTATATATATTTTGTTTTAATTTGAAAATATGAGCAAACATAACAAATAAAATTAACCACCAACCAGATTATTTAAAATTCCATTATATTTATATTATATTTTAATTTAATTCCAAAATTAAACCAAAAAAAAAAAACTAAATAACAAAAAGTGTCATAAAAAAATTCAAACTGACTAGAATACAAAATAAAAGAGTACAAAATTAATTTAAATTATTCTTGCAATAAACGACAAAGATTTCGCTCAAATTTTAAAACAGGGAGCTTTGTCTGTTTGATCGTAAAACGCTCTTGTACATCGAGAAAGTTCTTTCGACATCAACGGAAGTAATTGGTGCAAATTTGAAAGCTAACGTTTCTCCAATGGTATACTTTTCAGTTACTGCATTTTGGACGGATACTCCAGTCAAACTTGCTGAAATATTCTTCAATAAGCAAAACCACAGTTCTTTTCAATTACAGTAGCAAGTTTTTTTTTTAATAATGTCGGCTGCCTGGCCATTTATGACGTTAATTGCTTAAATAGCGTCTGTTACCACCTTAATCTGCACAGCAAGTTGTAGCCCAGAAGTTTCCAGTTTAGTAATTGATGCTTCAAGAAATCCATAACTTGATGCAATAAAAGTTAAATCAGCTTTGATTGTGCTGTCATGTAGAAGGTCTTGCGATATTTTTATTGAGGCTGCCTCCTCATTGTGCAACGCATTAAAAACTCGCACAATCTTTTCATAGTTGTGTGCATACTAGTTTACGGCCGTGAGCTAAGTTCCCCTCGTATTTGCTCACATACTCGGTGCAGTCCGTGAGCAAGACAAGTGAAATGAGTTATTTTTGGGTAAAATGTCTGTATTGCCCGGGCCGCATTTGATATAAAAAGCAGAATCAAATCTTTATCAAAGTATTCACCTAAAAGCTTAACTGAGTCGTCAAAAAGCTTAGCAATAGTGGTGTAATTTGCTTTGTCCAGCTATGCAGTATTCAATAAAATGTTTGTTTGGCGATCAGCTCATCGGGATCTAAAATTCCAATGATGACATTTGACACATATCTCTGAGCTACACCAGAGGTCTCATCAATTGACAACCACAAAAAAACGATTTTTGATGTAAAAATTTGTAAAATATGATATACAAATATGAAAAATATTAAAAATGCAAAAATATGCATATATGGTGAAATATGCAAAAATATGCCACTACAAATCGATGCCATTTTGTTCTAAATTTGATGATTCGGATAAATATCTAGTCCGTATCAGTTTTAAACTATCGAGAAAAAACATGCATTTGCATGAAATTAGTTGCCCTATTGATTACTATAAAATCTTTTGATCTATATTTTGCGGCAAGGCAATTCGAAAATATAAATAAAAATTGTTTAGTTATCCTTAGTATATTTATAATTTTTTTTAAAGAAGTTGGAATTTGCGCATTGGTTTTTTGATAAACAGATTATTCTTTTTAGCATTTTCCTAATGTTGCAAAACTGGCCAATTTGGTGTTTTGGTATTCCAGACACGTCAGCATCTTCGGAAAAAGCTTTTCTTTTGCTGGGAATTGCGTTAACGATAAAAGAAGTGGACTCTATCCTGCTACAATAAAAAAACAGCGTGATAACATGAAAGACTTGGAACCATTTTTATCAAAATAATCAAAATCTTGCAAACTTAATTAAAATGCCTTATGCTAGTTTAGCAATTACTTTTACTTTTCTTAATCTATTTTTTTTTAATAATAAGTCAATTTAATTATTTTAAATCGTGAGCCTCGGTAGGCTAGTTGGTAGCGTACTGGCTTATCAGTGCGGGGGTTGTGGGTTCGATTCCCACCAGATGCACTGGTCTGTTTTCGCTACAACGCGCCGAAGGCCATAGTAGCTAGTGCTCGGTTAGGGTAATAGTATATAATTTGTAATTATATGATTATTAATTAATAAAAAAAAAATTTCTTTAAATATTTCTAAAAACAAACCGGCTTTAAGCCGCCGCCGCCGCCGAAAATTTTAGCTCGGCTTTGCCCTCTGTACTCAAAATGTATATGCCATTCATATGCAGTAGATAACTTGAAAACTCATATGATAAGAGTTCTTTTGGGGGGCTTACATTTTTAACAGGTGATAAGTAGTTATTCATACCCACAGTTTTCAACTTAAAGTCGTGCAGAGAATAATTTAGTTAACTTCAGACCGACCTGTATGATAGAGGTGCAGCATACAAATAGAAACAATAATTATTGGTAGCATTTTGGCTGCCATTAATAAAGCCATGATCATCTACTTATTAAACTACAACAAATTTATGAACCGACTAACAACATTCAGTTTTTTATGTTTATAACTTGTACTTTGAAGGAGACTTGTAAAGTTTTTTTTTTGTGAGTCTTTAAGCTTTTCTTTTTTTTATTTACAGTACTTGTATGCTGAGCACGTTTAAAAAGTTTTTTTTTTTATATGGCATGTTTTCAAATTTTTGTTGTAAGTTTGTGTATTAGGTGCAATAAAGTTACTACAAAAGTACATTTTGTTGGGTACTTTTTGCTCCTTAACTTATTATGGACAAAATGTTTCGTTTTTCAATGCATTTAAACGGCTTTGCCTATTCTGGAGGCTCTAGCTTTTCTAAAACTTCGGGTTCTGATGAGATCTTTAGCCAGATCGAAATACTAGTAGGCAACCTAGATAATATGTTTGAGTTGCTTTATTTTTGGAAATATACGGAGATTGGAAGCTCGTTATAAAAAATAAAAATAACCCAATGAAAATTCTTCCTGTAAAGAGACTAACTAAAGTAAAAATCTACAGTAATTAATATAAAAATTAATTACGATTGTCATTATCTGACGGTTGCAAAAACACTTTCTAACAAGAAAATTATTCAAGTTCGAGGATATTGTCCTAACAAATAATCTATAGAGTTTTTGTTTTCAAATTTATTAACTGACCACTTTCAGGAATGTGTTGATAGAGATATTTCGGGGAACTAAGCGTTTTGACAAAATTGTCGTTAATTTTATGCAGTTGTATAATTACCACGAAACTTTGTAAACTATTACTCTAATATTTGTAAATGATACACAATTTTTTGTTTGAGTGAAAGTGTTCCAAAGTTGAAACTTTATATGTGTTCCAATAGGGTGGTCTTTCGTTTGTATGGGCGAAAAATAAAAATGAGATTTTGACTGTACTATTTTTTCTCTTGACCCACGTTAACAAATTAAAGGTTGTTAACTGTTGTTAACTGCAGAACGGGCAGTGAAGCTCATGGAGGACTACACGAGGAGGAAAAACAAGTGATAATGCAAATTGTAGCCGATTATCGGAACGCACTACCCCGGATGCAAAAAAATTTACACTATTAAATTAAAAATACGTTTTTTCAAAAATACTCCTGAATATGTACAAAAAAATCGATTTAAATATGAATACAAATATCTGAATTTATACTAAATAATTAATTTAAAATGTAAATAAATTACAATTAGAAACAAACAAAAATTTATTTTGTCATCTTTGTGATTTTTGACTCTTTAAAATACGAGGGTCAATTGTGACCCCATGAAAACACAGGTTAAACTATGAACACGAAAAATTATACTTTAATAAAGTTATTACAATTATATAAAATAGCATACACAATAACATTGATGAATATTACAAAAATCTTGTTAAAAAAAAAGTCTATACAAATTTAAAAAAAAACGTTGAAATCCGCTAGAATCAATATGCTCTAACAAAAATTTTTGACAACGGATATCCGTAATACTTATGTTATTTAATATTTGGGATGTGTTTTAATAAAAAATTTGACAGCAAGAACTAGTTTTTTGGTTTTTTGTTGAATAAAATTTTCAAAAATGTAAAAAAGTTAGAATAAGTTAGCGATTTTCTGGGGAAAGTAATATTTTTTATCTGAGTAGATGTTATTGAACCCAATACAAAAATTATATTACATTTTTAAATTTAGAATATTTTTTTTTTGTTTTTTTTTTTTTTGGTAAATTCTTCCAAGGAGGCCTGATATTTCAAGGGCGATGCGGGACACATCCCGTTATACTAGCACTCTAATTTTTAGCTTGGTGAATTTTTGTACACAAACAAATATTTTAAGAGGGGGTCAGCCCCAAAAATCGCAAGTTGAAAAATAAGGACCACCCTAGTGTACCAAGTGAAACTTCATAATTTTTATTTAAAAATAGAAAAACATGCAGTAATAAACAAAATTTTAATAAAAATAACATATATATTTAGAAATATCAAAACCGAAATTCCAATGAAAGACATGAAATAATCAAAAATTCCAGAATCTATTGTTTTGTCATTTTAATTTGTTAATAGAAGTCCAAATTTAAGAATTTAAAGAAAATAACTTTCTTAAAGAATTTCCAAATTTTTTTAAAAAGAATATCAATGATTTTTATAGTTTAAACTATAGAGAAGTGCAAAATATCGTGTTATATTACAACGATAACATGTTAATACTTAAATGTGAATTACATAATGTCTATTATTTTTTTAATAAAACTTTATACCACTCAAACAAAAAAAAAATTTTTTAATTTGACTATTTTTTTTTACAAGTTTTTGAAGATTTTTTTAAAAATGATGACGATTTTGAGGATTTTTCTGGAAAATTTGACAATTTTATGCTCAACAAACCTGGCAACACAGTCCTCTGTGCTCTGCCAATTTAAAAAAATAAAAGTACCATCAATTTAAGACTTTCATGTAATCATCTTCTATTAAGTCTGTGTTAATTTACGAGAAAAGAGTGTCGATTGACTCTTTTTTTTATACTGTTTTTAAGTTTCTTCTTTCACTATAAACTTACAACAATAATAAGCACATAATGCTCGCATTCGTATAAAGTTTTTAGCGGCCTGGCTGACTGGCATTAATGGTTTAAGCCAAGTTAAATGATTAGTTGTTTATCAAGCACCATAGTGTTTAAAGCTAAAAAAAAAAAATAATATTTATAAACAATTTACAACAACTAATTTTAAACTAATTTTATTAAAAAAAAAAAATAAGATACAAAATAATAAAAAAAAAAACGAAAATCAAGTATTGAAAAATTGTTTTAAAAAAAGTATATTTTTTAAAAAAAGAATCTAAACTTTAAAACAAAATTTAAATTTAACCGCCTTAATATTGTTATTGTAATATTAAGGCCATATTGTATCTACATGTGTTGTTGTTGTTGTGTGTGATTGTATGTATGATTTTTAAAAAGTGCATTGTATTGTTCGTTATTGCGTGTTGACCGCGTTTCACTTGTGAGAAGAATTATTGGGAAATTTGGAATGATAAAATGAAAAAAGATTTAAAACTAAACAGTTACGTGCAAAAATGTAACAAAGTGCCATAAAGCTTCGAAATATTATTCAAAATTGCGAAAAATTCAAATAACCGGTATTGTTTGAATTCGTTTCAAATGCAGCTACATAAGTGCTATTTCTTGGATAATTTTGATATGAAAGACTTACTAAGAAAATCCGATTTGCGCTCCTATTTGGGAACTGTATAATCGCGGGGTTTGAATTGCGGTTGTTTTGAAAAAAAAAAATGTTAAAAGCAACACTCAAAAAAGTTTGATTGTAGAAAACTACTGAAATCGACAGTTAAAACAACTGTTAAATTCAGTTAAAACGGCCGACAAAAGTAATAAACCGTTAAAATAACTAAAAATTAGTTATTTTTAACTGTGAAAAACAAATAACGAATGCAGTCAAAATAACTAACAATTGTCGTAAAAAACCATTACATCATATATGTGGTTTATCAAGTTATTACAATAAGCCCTACAATTGTATCATGGTGGCAACATAATATAGTTGTAGACATGTTTTCATACAAAAATGTAACAACTTTCGACTCCACTTTTTAAGCCTTAAACGTGAACTTAGTGCCGCTAAAAAATACGTGTCATGATTTTTCCTATATCACATATCCGAAATTTTTTTACGGTCAAAGAGAACCCATCGAGAAATGATTTTAATAAAAAATTATATAAAAAGGAAATTAATTAATTAATAATTTAATTTTCATTTTTATGCACAGTTATTAAAGGTCGACAAAAACATAAAAAAGACAAAGTGCGGTCTTGTTCCTACCCCTTTACATATTGTTTTTAAACAAAATAAAACAAGTATGAAAATAAAAAGGAGAATAAAAACAAAAGCGTGTATTGTATATATACCAAAGGTAGAGCTTGAACATAGCGAACAAATTTTCAATTTATTTTTGATCAATGGTGATAATCTTTAACTTCGAGCTCATATATTAGCTCTCATTTAGTGAGAAAACTAGTTTATATGAATGTTTGATATTTTGCATGGGATTGTCACTTCTTTCAAACGTCTGTCTGATAATGGGAACCTAGAAAATTAACGAAATATATCTATCAACACATTCCTGAAAGTGGTCAATTAATAAATTTGAAACAGAAACTCTATAGATTATTTGTTAGGACAATATCCTAATAAAGAAATATAGAGTATGGCCTCGAACTTGAATAATTTCATTGTCGATAAAAAATAACTTTAATTTATGTCATAATAATGATAGACCACTTTTTGTTTTTCACTGTAAAAAATTTGTATCAAATATGCTCATTGTTTGAATGTAATTCTTGTTTTAACAATGTCGTATGTATTTTTTCACATCTCAACGCCTTTCTTTCAAATTATAATGATCAGCTTTTGTATGAACAACATTTTCCAACACAACCAATCCATTTATTCATCCATCCATCAGCTCATCATATAATTAAGTAGAGTATTTGTTGTGCATTTAAAGATCATTAAATTGGATCATGATATTCAATGTTTTTACTATTTTATTTAGTTACACTAATAGAAAAAAATAGTAAAGATTTTTTACTAAAAA
Source organism: Delia radicum (assembly GCA_021234595.1). Classification (NCBI taxonomy): domain Eukaryota; kingdom Metazoa; phylum Arthropoda; class Insecta; order Diptera; family Anthomyiidae; genus Delia; species Delia radicum. The sequence continues at coordinate 213,879,460 of CM037852.1, read as the reverse complement.
TTAGTTAAAATAACTGCTAATACTATCAGATTTTTTTTTGTTAAAGATTAGTAAGATAGGAATAGCAAATCAAATGCGTTAAATCTACAAATATTAAGTTAAATTCAGCTAAATTTTAGTTAATTGAAAATTAACAAATTAATCTGCTAAAATCAGGCAAAAAAATTGCCAAAATATTTTTTTGACCTAAAAAATCATTCAAAAAATATGAGATTTTTTAAGTTTTTTTTTTCAGATTTTTTCAAGATGCAAATAATATCTGCCCTTCTAAAAACAGTAGTATACAATGTTTTAGCAAACAATTTCGATTGTATTGGTTTTAACAAACTACCACTGTTATTTGCATTCTACTAAATTTGAGGTAAATATAGAAGACATTTTTTTTGATATTACATTATTTTTTTTTGTGGTTTTAGTCTACCAATATTTAGCAAAAGTTTTTTTGCTAAGAGTAGCAGAGTAAAATGCTGTTTTCAGTTAACTAAAGGGTGTTTTTTATACAGATATAGAACTTTAAGTTGGCAACACTTTTTAACTGGCGGCCATTTTGTCAGTTGTCAAGTGATTTATGTTTAGTTTGGTTTGGCATTTCAACATGAATAGACTGACGCCTCTGAACAATGCTTCCAAATTGTGCAAATTTATTTTGAAAATCATGGTTCTGTTCGAAATACGTATCGCAATTAATTCGATTAACTGTGGAACGTTTTCACACCACGTTTACTCTAAATGATAATATGCAAGTCATGCTGCTGTAGAGCGTAGCGTAGAGGAATACCCCAATCAGTCTATCTGTCATGGTGACCGTTATAGAGCCATGATTACTGACTTTTTCGTTCATCAATTGAACAACACGATGTGCAGGAGCTGTGGTTTCAACAAGACGGCGGAACTTGTCCACACAGCTCGTGCCACAATTGATTTATTGAAGGACACGTTTGGTAGCAGCATAGTTTCACGTTTCGGATCCGTGAATTGGCCTCCAAGATCGTGCGATTTAACTGTACTACTTTCTGTGGGGGTATATAAAGTCGCTAGTCCACGCCAATAAGCCCGAAACGATTGAGCACTTGGAGGACAACACTCGCCGCTTATGCCAATATACGGCCGCAAAGTTGGAAAAAGTCATCGAAAATTGGACCTCTAGAGTAGACTACGTCCGAGCCAGCCGTGGTGGTCATATGCCAGAAGTCGTATTTAAATTATAATGCCAGAAGATATTTTTCGAATAACGTAAATCCATGTCAATTTAAAAAAATTCATCTTTGTTTTATTCCATTTCAAAGTTCCATACCTCTATAAAACACCCTTTAAAATTTAACTCGAATAACATTTTTGCAGTTGTCATTTTGTTTTTATTAATATTTAGCAAAAAAAAAATCTGCTATTTTAGCAGTTTTTCTGCAGCGTAATTTTAACAAATTTTTGGTAGCTTTTTTTTTTATTGCTATTTTTACA
>CM037852.1:213852412-213877902 GCA_021234595.1 Delia radicum | reverse complement strand
TTAATAAATGATAATGAATTTCATTGATTTGATTTGATTGACTAATGGTAATGATTTCAAATTTCATTACCATTAGTAATGAATGCAAATATGCAGGTTTGGGAAATATTTCGAAAGATTCATTTTTTATGAAAAAACAATTATTTGTTACCCAAAAACGTACGTGAAACTAAAAATTTAATCACTCAGATAATAGATTGGAACATTGGTCCAAATTGATCGATATGGAATGAAACGGGGAACGATTGGAATCGGAGCACTGTACACAATTGTGTTGACGTACGTGAAAATAAAAATTTAATCACTCCGATAACAGAATGGAGCATTGGTCCAAAGTGAAATGGAATGAAAAGGAAACGATTGGAATCGAAACACTGTACACATTGTGTTGTCGGAACAGAATGCCTCGTTAAGGTTTGCAAAAATTTTGTCCGTTTTGCGATATCATGCTTAGTTTTTGAGATACAAGCCATTTGACAAAATGGCGTTATATTAAAATGTGCAGTATCTTCAAACACTAAGCGAGATAGACCAAAACGGACAAAAATTTTTGCTCCATGGGAGTGAACTTATATACCCTTATAACATAAATAGGCTAGGTCCGAGAGAGATCCCGAGTGCCAATTTTTTTAAAAAACAGCCACAGGGTGATTTCATTATTTTACTTATTTCGTGATTATACAAACATAAACATATGTTATCGGATAATAGAAAGTAGTTCCTCGTTCCATTTCGTTTCCCGTATTCAGTGTTGCAATTTACAATCCATTTTTTTTTTTTGCAAGAGAATGCTTTTTTTTTGCTCAATTGTAATTAGTTTTTTCAGGCATTAGTGTGATTTCATTAGCATTAGTAGGACAAATGCTAATGCCAAAAAATGTCATTACAATTAATGAGATTTGTTTGGCATTAGCATTAGTTAACTAATGCTAATGAAATTCGAACGCTAATGAAAAAATCCCAAGTATGTTTTAAACAAATAAAAAAACAACGTGTTTTGTGTACAAAATGCATATTTAGCTTTTTTTTGTTAAATTCGCTGCTCATAATTATATTTTTTTATTAACTTTTAGTTAAATGAAAATTTTTTTCGGACGAACGTTTACATGATTTTTGGATCGTCTGTTTTGACGTTTGTGACGCTTCAAATCGCAATATAGAAACCGAAAAAAGAGAATGAAAATGAAAATGACAACTCTTACGTTTTCACTCATTATAAAGTGACATTCGCGATACAGACCCCCAAAGTCATTTTATCACTCATTTAGACGAATTTGAGTGACACGTGTACAAAAATCATTAACAGTTAAAAAATCCCGAAAATTAGAAAAAAAAAAAAACGAAATTGTAAAAAATGGCTCTATGCAATAAGTTCCAGGCGCAAAAAGTCCCACTGAAAAAGCTCCCAATGAAATAAATTCTAAAAAAATTAAATAAGTCCCGTCTCGGAAAAAATGAAATAAATTCTAAAAAAATTAAATAATTCCAAAACAAAAATTAAACAAATCCTAGGTTTTGGTTGTTATTTCATCATGAAATAATTTCCAAAGAATAAAAATTAAATAACTCCCAAAATAATCCATGCAACACAAATGAAATAAGGCCCAAATTAATTTTGCCAAATAAGAAATATATGAAGTGTAAAAAAATTATAATCACGTAGAAGTCTAATTTATTAAAAATTTTACGTACATATTAGTGTCTAACGTTTAAATAAATAGAAGGTCAATGCTTCACTCTTTTATTTAAGATAAAACAATCAATAGATGTTTAAATGGACAAAGCTATGACTGGTCGAATTATATTACTTATTGCCTTAAAAATAAGATTTCAAACGGATTCGACATTGGATTTGTAAAACAAGTTTTTCTGTGTACCGGCCTTCGGCCGCTCTTATGGTTTTTTCCTCCGTAGAACGCGGCAGGCGGCTACGCGAAATAAAGTTTTTTTGTGAGTGCGACACAAAAAATAAATTAAAGCAATTTTTTTAAGTTTCCTTAAAACTCTTTTGTTTGATTTCATGAATCAGCCTTGACATTAAAAGTCCTTATGACATTAAAAAAAAAAAAAATATGATTTTGGGCAATAATAATAATATTTTGGCCAAACAAAAAACCGTCATAGCGCCCAACAAAAAATATCAATAATGTTAAAAAAATAATGAATTTTTTGAAAATGAATAACTCCCACTAAAATGAAATAACTCCCACTAACACAAAAAATTAAAATTATGATTTTGGGCAATAACTTCTTTTTTTACCGTCATAGCGGCCAAATTTATTTTGGCCAAACAAAAAACCGTCATAGTGCCCAACAAAAAATCAATGTCGTATTGCCAAAAAACGAAAAATCTTTTTCAACAAAAATTTACAAATAATTTTTTTGGGCGCTATGTCGTTTTTTCTTGGGCAATATGACTTTGGGGAATATAACGTTACGCCTTCAAAATTTGTTAAAGAACAGATTAAGTTAGGTCAATTTAGAAGATTATCAAAATATTTTGAAAGATCCCGTTATCGGAACCGTTTAGAATATTAATAATATTGAAAAAAATAATGAATTTTTGGAAATGAAATAACTCCCACAGTAAATTAAAATAACAACGAACAAGAAAATAAAATGAAATAAGTCCCACGCTAAGTTCTGTTGGGACTTATTTCATTTCGGAATGACTGCATTATGAAATAACCCTAATAACAAAAAGGAAATAACTTCTCAAAAAATTAAATAACTGCTAAGAACTAGGTAATATTTCATTTGAAATCCCAAGAAACAACTTTACGGACTGTCCGTTACAAACGGATTCATGAATCCGGCATTGACGGTACGAAAAACAGACCGGAATTGACGTATCCGTCGAAGCTTGTACGAAAACGGACCATTAACATACAGTAAAATTGGATTACTCAAATTTTCGAAAATTATCCGTTTTAACTCCTTTTGCTGTATCCGTTTCGGTGCCGTTTAACCGGACTACACCGATTTTCATCAGTTAAAACTCCGTTACAACCGTTTTCGTTTTTCTTCCGGTATTACCGGAGTGTGTTTTGTTTAAAAAAATCAAACAGTTTTATTTATTAATAAAATTAATTATTAATAAAATAATATAATAAAATAGAATAACCACGGAATAACTTTGATACATTAACTTGATACAGGTAAGTTGACAAATCTTAAATAGTTTTTAATCTAGTAATTTCAATAGACTCTTACGCAACAAAATTTCATATATAATATCATAATATTAATTAATATCTTCATTAAGGGTACTCATGAAGGTCATTTGCTTACAGTGTTAAAAAACTCATATGCATCGTCGTAAACGCTCAAGGCTGAGAGAATGTAAATAACGATCGTGAATACCCTCATTGTATATAATTTAATTTTTTTTCTTATTTTTAATTCATACATATCTTGTTTTTCTAGTTTATTTTTAATGTAATTGTTAATCCATTTTGTAATATCTTATAAATGAAAAAATTTAAAAATAAAACCAAACTTTTGTTTAAAATTAAAAAAAAGGAGAAATCATTCAGATAAAATAATAAAAAAAAATAAAAATGTACCATTATAAAAAAAAAGGTACGTATACGGTATATTAAAAACGGAGTCCATTCCGTTTTTAAAATAAATGACGGACAGTTTACGGTACGTTTGAACGTACACTCAATTCGTACACTCCGTTTTATATACAGCATGACGGTACGAAAACGGTCCGTTTTAGCGTGCTTTATACTGTTTCGAATCCGTATTCGATGTTCCTTTTATTCCGTTTTCCGGTCCCGTATACTGATCCGGAAAAACGGTACGGAAACGGACTTCGGATCCGTATATGCTGTACCGAAAACGGCACATAAAGGACAGGATTGTTTGCTGGGATTACACCCAAATTTGTATGAAAAATTTGTGGGACTTATTTCATTTTTTTTGAGACTTTTTTCACCTGGGAGTTATTGCACAGAGCCTAAAAAAACCCAGAAATTAAAAAAGCGTTAAAATTGAAGAAAGTCCCTTAAAAGTTGGGAAAAAAATTGCAGTTGCAGGGCAAGTAGTGATAGTTTTCCAAAAGTATTTTTTTTTTAAGCCACTGGACAGATTTTTTTTATACACTCTACAATACATTTATTTTTTGGTAATTTTATATTTCCAGTATTACAATTTATTATATTACCCTTAAGGATACATGAATAATTACACGCACAACTTGTTAAACTATATAAACATATTTTTTTTTTTTGTTATTTAAGCCAGCAATTATTTTGCATTTCACTCTTCTACACTCAGGGATCTTTTGCTTTAAAAATTTGTAGTTGTTTGGGTTGTAATGCAGTTTCTTTATTTTTAATGTAATGTCAGTCGTTTGTAAAACAAATTTAATTTGTTTACTAACCTTGTCGTTCATTTAAAAAACAAGCCACATTAAATGACTGTTTTATGATTTTACATTAATTTTTTACAGTCGTTTTTTTAGTTATTTAAAAAAAAAAATAAAAACAATAAAAATAATAAAAAAAAAAAAAATGGTTGTTTATTTTTTACTAACATATTTGGTTTATTTTTACTATAATTGTTAGTAATTGTTTGAACAGTAAAACCAAATGACAATGTAAGTTGAATTTACTGAAATGTAAGTTGTCTTTTCTTTAAGTGAAATTTCATTTGTTTTCAACTACATTTGCAGTGGTCTTTACCTACATAATGTCCTTAGTGTGCTTTTACTTTTTCATTGTTGCCTGTTTGGTAATACACCAAAAAAAAATAAAATTATAATAATAAAAGTTACATACAACAGTAAAGGAACAAGCTTGTTAACAAAATTCAACATGTTTAATGCCACAGGTCATTCATTAAAAAAGTGTCATCCACATAAAAACTATCATATAAAAGTACACTTTTTTCTCTCTTTTTCAATGAAAGGTATGAAAATAATAATAATAAGGTTTTAATGTGCAATTCTACAAAAGAAGTTAATATTTAAAAGTGGTCTCTGCTTTACATTGCCTTGCTGGGTTTTGGTTAAAAATTGCAGAAGTTGGAATATTACATAATTTTAAATTGCATGGCAGTTTATGTATAGATATATGTTTTTTTTTTTGCAACTAAATTTAAGGATTATTTAAAACTGTAAAATATTAATTTTATTTTGTTTAAAACCCGAACTTTTAAATCTTTAGCTCTACTCCATATTAATATCTGCAATTCTATGAAAACCATATTGTAACAAAAGAAAATATTATATGAATCTCTTTAATAAATATAAGTACAAATGAATCAAATTCATTTTGTTCTACACATTTTAGTATTTTAAGATTTTTGTAATGTAAAACTATACATTGAAATCTATTAGAGTATTCACTTACGTTGTCAACGTTACGTATAAGCATTATTAAATAAAATATTGCTCATACGTACATGTTACTAGTAACTAGGGCAACCAAAAAATATGCTCTAAAAAATTAGTTTTAAGCGCCTAAAATATGCTTTGAAAAAACACTTTTAAGCTTTAAAAATATGCTTTATAAACGCAAAATATGTTCATAAAAAATTATATATATTTTGTTTTAATTTGAAAATATGAACAAACATAACAAATAAAATTAACCACCAACCAGATTATTTAAAATTCCATTATATTTATATTATATTTTAATTTAATTCCAAAATTAAACCAAAAAAAAAAAAAACTAAATAACAGAAAGTGTCATAAAAAATTCAAACTGACTAGAATACAAAATAAAAGAGTACAAAATTAATTTAAATTATTCTTGCAATAAACGACAAAGATTTCGCTCAATTTTAAAACAGAGAGCTTTGTCTGTTTGATCGTAAAACGCTCTTGTACATCGAGGAAGTTCTTTCGACATCAACGGAAGTAATTGGTGCAAATTTGAAAGCTAACGTTTCTCCAATGGTATACTTTTCAGTTACTGCATTTTGGACGGATACTCCAGTCAAACTTGCTGAAATATTCTTCAATAAAGCAAAACCACAGTTCTTTTCAATTACAGTAGCAAGTTTTTTTTTAATAATGTCGGCTGCCTGGCCATTTATGACGTTAATTGCTTAAATAGCGTCTGTTACCACCTTAATCTGCACAGCAAGTTGTAGCCCAGAAGTTTCCAGTTTAGTAATTGATGCTTCAAGAAATTTTTATTGAGGCTGCCTCCTCATTGTGCAACGCATTAAAAACTCGCACAATCTTTTCATAGTTGTGTGCATACTAGTTTACGGCCGTGGGCTAAGTTCCCCTCGTATTTGCTCACATACTCGGTGCAGTCCGTGAGCAAGACAAGTGAAATGAGTTATTTTTGGGTAAAATGTCTGTATTGCCCGGGCCGCATCTGATATAAAAAGCAGAATCAAATCTTATCAAAGTATTCACCTAAAAGCTTAACTGAGTCGTCAAAAAGCTTAGCAATAGTGGTGTAATTTGCTTTGTCCAGCTATGCAGTATTCAATAAAAATGTTTGTTTGGCGATCAGCTCATCGGGATCTAAAATTCCAATGATGACATTTGACACATATCTCTGAGCTACATCAGAGGTCTCATCAATTGACAACCACAAAAAACGATTTTGATGTAAAAATTTGTAAAATATGCCATACAAATATGAAAAAATATTAAAAATGCAAAAATATGCATATATGGTGAAATATGCAAAAATATGCCACTACAAATCGATGCCATTTTGTTCTAAATTTGATGATTCGGATAAATATCTAGTCCGTATCAGTTTTAGACTATCGAGAAAAAACATGAAATTAGTTGCCCTACTAATAACATATGGGCTACTTCAAAAATTTCCGACACCTGTTTAAACCGACTTTGGTTGGCTCGTATTTCTCAAGGTTTTATGAATTGAGCGGGGGTGATGAGCAGGGTCAGGCTGAGTACACTTAAAAGATATGACGTGCAAAGCTTCACGTAGAAATGTCTACACCAGAAGAATTGAAGGCCATTTAAAAACCGAAAAATAAAAAAAAAAATAAATACTTTAAACTTTTTTTAAATTAGTTTTATATTTTTGATCATACGAGGTCGGATCAATGAGTCCGTGACTTTTTGAATGAAACACAGTTTTTTTTTTTTGCAAAAAAAAATTTATTTTACAAGATAATTTCCTTTTAGTTCAAAGTTTCTCCAACTTTTGTATCCCTTCCAAAAATATAAAACTTTTCGAGGTCCATAAAATAGGCATTGTGTTTGATCAATAATTTCATCGTTGCAGCTAAATCTCTTTCCACCGAGCCATTTTTTAGGTTTGGAAATAGGAAATAGTCACTGGGGCCTAAATCCGGAGAATATGGCGGATGAGGTGCCAATTCGTAGCCCAATTAATGGAATTTTACAATTGAGACTGCACACGTGTGCACCCGTGCATTATCTTCATGAAAAAATCTTTTTTCTTGGCCATATGGGGTCGTTTTTGTTTTTAAAACCCTCGGTAAATCGGTCCAATAAATTGGCATAATATTCGCCGTTTATTGTTTTTCCCTTTTGAAGGTAATCCGTGTGGATTATCCCGCGTGTATCCCAAAAAACTGTTGCCATCACCTTATTGGCCACGATTACGTTTATGGTCAATTGAGGTCAAACGCGACACCCATCTTGCAGACAGCTTTCTTAAACCCAACTGATCATTTAAAGTCGAAACCACACTGCCATATGAAATGCCTATGGCATCAACAATCCCGCGCACTTTTACTCTTCGATCGGCCAACGCCATATCGTGGATTTTTTTAACATTTTCGTGTATATTGACCTAAATTGGCCGTTCAGAATGTTCAGCGTCATTTGTACTTGTGCGAACACAACGAAAGTCAGTAAACCACTTTTTTACCATTGAAATTGATTGTGCAGAGTCCCCATAGTATTTATCAAGCTTTCCTTGGTTTAATAGACGGTTTTTTTTCGCAAAAAATTATGTTTAATGTGCACTCGAAATTCACTTTTTTTTACCAGTTTTAAAAAAATCCACGAAGTTGTATGTTTTGAACAGCTGTTAAACGCAAAGTAAATGATGGAACTTGCTCAAAGTTTGACAGTAGGCTTTTAACAGGTGGTACTTGATGGGAGGAGTGTTGCTTTTCATATAACTACGAGGTAAGTTCGAAAAGTCACGGACTTATTGATCCGCCCTCATAGTACTTATTTACCTTTCAGATCCAAACCAATACAAAATGAACTCATTCGACTTGTTAGATACATTCAGTGAAAAAGAAATTTGTAGTAATTCATAGTTAAAAGTGACAAAAAACTATTACCTGATCGTCTAAGTCGTCTTAAGTCGTCTTTTTTACTTAATTTGGTCATCTAAGTACAGATAGCATGTTTTAGTTTGGAAACAAATATAAATTTGTATTATTTTTTACTACTTGGAAATCATGCTAAGTGTACTTGAAACACTAGAACGGAAGAATTTTAAACTTGATGAATTATGCTAAGTACATTTTTGCTCATAACTTTTGATAGGATAATCCGATAATTACCAAAATATTACAGGATCTAAGTTAACAAACAATTAATTCAGATATGCTACTCCCAGCAAACATGCTATGTCGACTTAGCATGTTATGGAATGAGGCCGTCCATATGTAGTTTGAAGTATATCAAGTTGATGTCACCGCATGAACAATGAAATACAAGCATCACAAACTTATAAGGAATTAGCGTAAATTTTTTTGAAAATGTATGTTTTCAGTGTCTGACATTGACTATTATATTTGAAATTAGCTAGCGTATTACGTGAACTAAGTTACTTTGTAAAAAGACCCTCCGCACAGTGGCCAAAATACCCAATCTAGCGGCACTTTGTTAATAACTTAAAAAATATTAAAAATTGTGAATGATTTTTTATCTTTTTTATATATTTATATTTATTTAAATATACCCAATTCATTAAATTTTAAAATTTGTTTATTTTTTTAAGAATATGGACAGATTACATATATAACAGACCAATAAAATTAACATTTTAAACCTTACCCTCTCCAAACTTGACGACATTAGGTTTAAAAATTGTATTCTATATGGTAAATACAAAACCAAACTTTGGGATTGCTGGAACAAATGGTTCCGGAGATACCAGGTCATGAAAAGTGAAAAAATCATCAAACTCTTACATAAGCAGTCTTACGTTATTGGCCATATCTTTGTCAATAGTGATGCAACGACACTCAACAAAATCTCATTTTAAAGCTATTGAGGTTCCTATTAAAATGATATCCAACAAGATTTATTGTTAAGTGTTAAAGGTCATATTTACCACATCCGTGGTTTAAGATGAAATATCTCTCTCGAATATTAGGAACAAAACAAAAAAGAAAACAGAAAAAAATCCGTTAAGGTTTAAATTTTCAAAAAAAAAAAATAAAGTTTGCCGAATTCTGAATTTAAAAATTTCGCTAAAGCGCCGCTAGATTGGGTATTTCGACCACTGTGCTCCGAGTCAAAAAGACATTTTAAAAATTTTAAACGCAACAATTTTATGAACTTTTTAAAAAATTTGCGAAATTTAACTATTTTGTTTTGCATTTTTTATAAAAAAAAACATGGTTAGTTATATAAAGGGTGTTTTTCATAGAGGTATATAACTTTGAAATGGAATAAAACAAAGATGAATTTTTTAAATTGACATGAAATTTACTTTATTCGAAAGATAACCTTCTGGCATTATAATTTAAATATGACTTCTGGCATACGACCGAAACGGCTGACTCGGACGTAGTCTAATCTGGAGGTCCAATTTTCGATGACTTATATTGGCAATAACTTTGCGAATGTTCTCCTCCAAGTAGTCAATCGTTTCGGGCTTATCGGCCGTAGAGTAGTGATTTCACATATTCCCTCAGAAAATAGTCCAGCGTCGTTAAACCGCACGATATTGGAGGTCAATTCACGTGTCCGAAACGTGAAACTATGCGGTTACCAAATGTTTCCTTCAATAAATCAATTGTGGCACGAGCTTGTTGAAACCACAGCTCCTGCAGATCATGGTTAATCAATTGATTAACGAAAATGTCAGGAACCATGGTTATATAGCGGTCGCCATTGACTGTAACGTTCTGACCAGCATCGTTTTTAAATAAGTACGGACCAATGATTCCACCAGCCCATAAAGCACACGAAATAGTCAGTTTTTCTGGATGTAACGGTGTCTCAACATACACTTGAGGTTATCATCACTCCAAATACGGCAGTTTTGTGTATTGACTTATCCATTTAACAAAAAATGAGCTTCATCGCTAAAAAAAATCGCAAAATTCGTGCGCGATACGTATTTCGAACAGAACAATGATTTTCAAAATAAATTTGCAAATTTTGGAAGTGTTGTTTATTCGCCAGTCTATACATGTTGAATTGCCAAACCAAACTAAACATAAATCACTTGACAGCTTATAAAATGGCAGCCAGTTAAAAAAGTGTTGCCATCTTAAAATTCTTTACCTTTATAAACAACACCCTTTATAATCTCTATCAATTCCTACAATATGTACGTCAAAGAAAGGACTTTAATGAGCTTAATACTAAAATCGAAAAGGCAAATTTTAAGTACTTTAAATTTTATGATGTAAACAAATTTTCATAACCTCAGAAAGCATCTATAATATGATTTGGTGCAAACAAGTGATCAAACTAAATATCATTAAACTGGAAAAAAATGCGTGTTTTCCAAAATGCTCGCGTTTTTCTTTTTAATTTCCAATGCATGAGGTCAAATTTTTTTAGAATATTTTTATATTTTTTGGTGGAGTAGTCTATATTTTTTGAAATGTGATATATGTAATGTGATCAGTACATTGATGAAGTTTTTATGTAATTTAAGCAAAACTATACTATTATTATTTTTAATTAGCATGAAACCTAAAACCGCCATATTTTTTGAGCCGTTAAAGATAAATGATTAACGTGAATGGATTTAGCAATTTTAAACATCGGCTAACATATACACAAAAGGTTATTAAATCAAAGTAACGATAATTTTTGAACTACCACATATATTTTTTCTTGTTTAGTTGTGATATGAAATTCTATATATTTATTTGACATAATGATAAAGTTAAAACAAAGTTAATATTAAATTCATTTTAGAAATGAAGAAATTTATTACATATGTTGTGTAAATTTACTATCTATGTAAGAGTCAGTTTTTTTTAAATATTTTATGCTACAATTAAGTTATCACAAAAATGATACATAAATGGAAATGTACAAGTATTCATGTTTTATATGATTTAATTAAAAAATGTTTCTTTAAACGAATGCATTTGGGTGGTTCGTTAAATGTCAGATGTTCAGATTTGATAACAGACTTTGAACTTGGATGGGAAGATACTGATTCCTCTTTTTCTGAGATGAGTATAGACAATAACTTAACTAAGGAAATTAAAACTTTAAGAGAAAAAATAAATCCTCCCAGGAAAAATTTGCGCATTCCAAAAAGAAGGTGATGCCCACACTTGCTTACATATCTCATTGTCAAAAAAACAAGCAGTATTGTAATCAATTCTTTAAATTTAAAGCAGAAAGCATGAACTCAATAACAATGTAATTATTTACTTAAGAGAAAATAACAATGTTATTAACTTTTATAACTTTTTGTACTCAAGAAGTAATCATAAATTTTTTCTTAATAGAAGGACGTTATTGGAAGTACTTCTTTTTTTAAATTGTAACAAATGGTTTAAAAGAAATAGTTATTATTTTTAAAATGGAACTACTTCTTTTTTTTAATGTAAGTCTTTAAGGCATTTCAGTCATAACGATCATGTTTATAAAGGATCACTTTTAAATCATTTTCATAAGTAATGACGATTTTATTTTTTTATCATTTTATTACAACAAAGTTGATAGTAATAATATATATTTTTTTCTTTTCGTTTGAATTGCGTTAGCAAAAATAATTATTAAAAAAAACATATATCCCAACAAGCTGTGTTTGTTGATAAGAGCCGTGGTATGCCAAATTACAAATTGCAATACAACAAACATGTACTGACATACAAAGTATATCGACATGTAAAATTGTTGTTTTTCAAATAGATTGATTTTATAATTATGATTACCAGATTAGACAGTTTATACACTAAGGTAGTCAAAATGTTGCTCATAGAGTTTTATTTGTCTGTTGTGTGTAATGTCTCGGTTTGAGTTAAGCCAATTATCTTTTTCTATTGCAGACAACTGAAGATTTAGGTGATGCCAATGAAACAATTGTATTGTCTATTATGAAAATGATCACACTTTTTTGAAAAACAAAAAATAAAATCCAGTATGACAACAGCATATAAGATTTTTTGACTTGAGGTAGAAAAATATTGTAACTAAATATATGAAAATATAAAAAGATCGGAAAAACTAATTTTGTATTTTAATACAAAAATTAAAACATTTTTGGATGTTATCAGGATTTTTTAATTCTAATTTAATGTTATTTTAAGCGAGTGGAATACGGTAATTTTTTAATTGGCCTATAGGCTTTCAAATCACAAAATAAAAAATAAATAGAAATAGAAATAAACGCACTAAAAAGTGGTAATATTTTTTTGAACTGTCGCATTTAGACATTTGTAATTCAATCATTTCTTAACGGATTTTAATTTTTTTTTTTACTATTTTTTGTGTGTTTCCTGAGTAAATAAATTAAGTCTGCATTTGTTAATGTATACAAAAAGTACCATAACTTTGTCAGTTTTCAACTGATTTTGCAAATGAAAGCTCAATTTTCTCAGAAAAGTACTAACTTCAAGAACATTGTTGTTTTAAAAGAAGATTCAAACGAACCCTCATTGAAGTAGAAAAAGCTTTAATAAAAATTGAAATTATTCATTGTTGTTAAAAAAATCTCTACCTATTTATATTAATAATATAAAGAAAGTATAAATTTTTAGATGGGACAGGTAATTTTCTTTTAAATACCGTTAACAAATTTAAAATCGGTTAAAACTGACTGAGTAACAAATATTTAAATGATCCAGTCGTAAAAAATGCGCTTTTACGGTTATCTCGAAAATTTCTGGCTAATGCAATTTCCCAAACCGGTTTTGTAATATACTCAGCTGAGCTTACAAACTGCACTAGGTCATCTATCGAGTGATTTTTTTTTTTGTGTAGCACATTGTTATTAAATATAAAGTCTTTTTCCAATTTTAAAGTGCTTTGTTTATCTATAAAAAGGTCGGAAAACTCTCTTTTTCAAAAACTATTAAATTTTTTTTTTTAATCATACACAGTAGAAACGCTCTCCCTAGAATATTGTAAAACAGTTATTAAGGTATCATTTTGTAAAAAAAAAATAAAAAATAAAATAAAAAAAAAAAAAAAAAAAAATTGTGCGCCCCGGTAGGCTAGTTGGTATTTGAACAGCTCCAAAAAATTTTAAATATTTAAAAAAAACACTTAGAAATTTATTTTAATTAAAAAGTTTAAAATTTTTTCAGAAGATTAAACGAACATCTCCAACAAAATTTTACATTGAGCTATATTTCAGAAACTGTTAATCAGATTTTTTTTTATGATTTAAATGGCATGAGATAACCACTTGCGTCTTTTTTAATCTTCAAAACTAAAAACTAAAAAATTTCATTGCAGTATGCCCATTTGCTAGCGATATATTTTCAAATGTGGCGTTAACTTCGACGGTGAATAATGCAAATTTAAATTATTTTGTACATAACGTTACTTCGTCTATAACCAGAATTTCAAAGTTTTTGTGAAAAATTGGTAGACGCTTTATTTAGTAAGCCTCTTTTCTATTTATAGCGGTTTATCATAGTTTGATAATTTTTGTGGCATATGCTATCTACTAAAGTCTTACACTGATAATAATCCATGCATAAAATTACGAAAAAATGTCAAAACAACCAAATTTTTTGTAAAATATACGAAAATTTGTACATTTTACGAAAGTTTTTGTAGTTTTGACAATAATTTCTTAATTTTATGCATGGATTATTATGAGTGTATGTTCTAATTATAATCAAAAATTGCAAATTTATGGTTCCATATGCATTTTAGTTGACTTTGTTCATTATGAAATTAAAATCTTCATTATAATTCTTTTATAATTATTTTATATAAAACTCGATCAAAATTTGATATATATGCAATTTTAATAACCCGACGAAAAAAGTGCCGATATAGTCATATATGATTATATATGGTATCACATATAACTAAATATCACATCACATCTCATCTGATTCGAAACATGGCATACACAAGCCGGTCTCATGAGATCTAATCTTATATACTTGATCCGAAAAATTGCAATTTAATATATTGTAAAGTTTTAGAATAAACACCAATTTACAACATAAGAGGCGTGCATTATTCTTTCCGTAGAATACAACAGTTTGCTCATATGTGATCAAATTATATATAATTTGATACAATTTATAAGAATTTGTAATAGTTATAAATTGTGTCAATATTTAATAAGTTTTTAAAGGTTAAAAAAAATTTTAACATGTTTTAGAGATCAGTACTTTTTATTTTAGCCAAATTAAGTACAACTTGTAATCAATTAAAACAAAAAAACATATAAATATTAATTTTGGAGCTTTTTTGTCTCCATTTCACAATTTTTTTTAAAAAATTTTCCAATTTTTTTATTTTTGCACCAGCAAAGTATACAAAACTACTTTTCATTTAAGTAGAGCTGCAGTTACTGGTTGAAGCATAACTTGTAAATGTATCAACAAATATCACGGAAAAACAAAAAATTTACATAGAAATACTGTTATGGTTTTCAGTTTTAAACACATGATTATTAAAGGAATATTTACTTAACCTTTGCATAAGGTGCAATATATTTGTGGCGAGAAATTTAAGAAAAATCGGATTATTTAAATCTTGGTGACCTGCTCACAAATCCTGATATATAGAAAAAAATTTAAATTAATTTTCAGAAATATATATTTTAATACATCATCTCCAATTTCTGATATAATTATGGTCAAATGAAAGCATGTTTGTGTAGTATTTAAGTGCAAAAACAAATAATTCAAAGATAATTTTTAAAACATTTCTATATTAGAGGAAAAATACCATTTTTAGTGAAAATCAAATCGCAATATCTCAAAACGAATAGTTCGATTACAAAAATTGTAAGATATTCCTGTCCAGCATTCCAAAATTAAAAAACGATGTGCCGCAAGACATATTTTTGTAAAAGAAATTTAAGAAATATTTTCAAAAATCTAAAACTTTGTTAGCGGGTCGACACAGGTTCAATCTATCCGATTGTTCTCAAATTTTGCACCAAATAACTTTTAGACCTAATACTACAATAATCTAAAAAATAAATTAAAATTTAAAAAAAAAAAAAGTTTCCTTCATACCCGAGTAAAACTAGTAATATAGGGTCATATAAAGGGTGGTTAAATTGTAAGGGCCGATGTTGAATGTGAACCACACCTAAACGCCAAGTTTTTTTCCGAATTTTATTTAACATTTCTCTATTTCAGACTTACTCAATTTGAACCATGGAGAGATACACAATCCAACAACGTGTTAAAGTTATCCAGACTTATTATGAAAATGGGCGTTCAAATCAAAATGCATATCGTGCACTTCGTGATTTTGTTGGTCAATTTGATCGTCCAAATGTGCGTACAATCGCAAAAATCGTGGAAAAATTCGAGCAAACCGGGTCTGTAGAAGATGTGAGAACACCAGTGCATGCTCGTACAGCTCGAA
The DNA here is from genome assembly GCA_021234595.1 of Delia radicum. Classification (NCBI taxonomy): domain Eukaryota; kingdom Metazoa; phylum Arthropoda; class Insecta; order Diptera; family Anthomyiidae; genus Delia; species Delia radicum. The sequence goes on along the minus strand of CM037852.1, from coordinate 213,862,202 downwards.
CTGCAGAAAATATTGCTGCTGTTCGCGATAGTGTGGCTGAAGAGCCGTCCACCTCAACTCGTCGTCGTGCCCAACAATTGCACCTCTCACGCTCGTCGTGAGACCATTCCAAACGTCGTGAATGGGCAGAATGGTGGCAAGAAATGGCAACAGTGGATGATCAATTTTCGAAGAAAATCATCTTCAGTGATGAGGCACATTTTCACCTCAGTGGATTCGTCAATAAACAGAATTGCCGCATTTGGGCGAATGAGAATCCAAGAGTGATTGTCGAAAAACCAATGCACCCACAAAGAGTGACTGTTTGGTGCGGTTTATGGGCTGGCGGCATCATCGGGCTGTATTTTTTCCAAAATGAGGCCGGTCAGGCAGTTACTGTGAATGGTGTTCGCTATCGTGAGATGATAACGAACTTTTTATGGCCCGAATTGAAAGATATGGATGTGGACGATATGTGGTTTCAGCAGGACGGTGCCACTTGCCACACAGCTAACGAAACAATGGCTCTTTTGCGCAACAAATTCAATGGCCGTGTTATCTCACGTAATGGCGATTTCAATTAGCCGCAAAGATCATGTGATTTGACACCGTTGGACTTTTTTCTTTGTGGTTATTTGAAAGAAAAGGTGTACGTCGATAAGCCAGCAACAATTCAAGAGCTAAAGGATGAGATAATTCGGCACATTAACGGCATAGAACCTCCATTATGCCTCAGCGTCATCGAAAATTTGGACCATCGGATGGAGGTGTGCCGCCGTGGTCGCGGCGCCCATTTGGCCGATATTTTGTTCCATACATAATTGAGTAATACCAATATATCATAATAAAATAAAATTACAATAATTTCCTAAATAGTTTGTGTTTTATTCAAAATCAACATCGGCCCTTGAAATTTAACCACCCTTTATAATAAGATTGAGTTATAGCTGACATAAAATGCGATAACATTAATACTTTTATCATTATACACAACTACATCTCAAAGTTTGTTTTTATATGGTATATGTCCAGAAATCCTAGTGTTATATATAACAACGTACGACATATAACAGTTACCCAAATATATGCATTGACCGATATGTTTATATGTGCTCTCACACTGAACTATATTAAACTATATGTCACTTGATACCAAGAGTGTGGTGCAATTTTGTAGAACTTTATATATAATCCCATTCCAAAATTTTTCCAATATCAAGAATCTACCAAACTGTTCGGTCGGACATTAATATCATATTAAAAAAAAATTATGCGTACATTTTAAAAGACGAAACCACTTAAACAAATTTTTTGATACGCGTTCTATTTTTCCATGAAAATTTTTAAACATTCCGTTATGATGTAGCTAAAACAAATCGGGTCTTTGAAATTGTTGTTAAATAATTTTAAGTGCAACTTAGTCATAAAAATCATACCTACTATTACCTAAAATTATGTAAAATCAGATATTTTTATATTCAATTAGAAATAATTTAATGTCTCCAATATGGAAAAATCTCGGATAAAATTGTAATAAATGAAAATGAAAATTATTCAAGTTCGAGGCCATACTCTATATTTCTTCATTAGGATATTGTCCTAACAAATAATCTATAGAGTTTTTTTGTTTTCAAATTTATTATTTGACACTTTCAGGAATGTGTTGATAGATCTATTTCGGGAATTTTCTAGGTTCCCATCATCAGAACACGTTTTGAAAGCGGTAACAATCAAATGCCAAACATCAAACATTCATAATTTGATATAATTAGATACATGTATATGACCAATTTAGAATCTGTTTATATATGAATGGTTTTATATATTGGAACTTATTAAATGAGATATAATTATATTAGACTCTATATTAATATTTTTACCCGGGTGCATAAAAATGCTGCTCTAATTGTCATATATTTAGCTTTATATATTTCTTATGATATACTGAAGGGTCCGCCATCTAACGTTTTTTTTCTCAACTGGTGCTTATTTCGTGAATGGTAATACTAAGCTCATGTCTGATTTGACAGATAATTAGTTTTATCCTTCCGCTGAACGAATATGGTCCGTATGTTCGTTATATTGTGAAAAAAGTGAAAGAAACTGGCATCCTCATCGATAAACCAAAGCGTGAAAAGCCAAAAAACAGTGCGTACACCCGAGAATATTGCTGCTGTGGCAGAAAGTGTGCGTGAAGCGCCATCAACATCAATTCACCGTCGTTCTCAACAATTGAACATTTCGGAGATATCATTGAGACGAATTTTGCATAAAGACCTTGGTATGACGCCATACAAAGTCTAATTGGTTCAGGAGTTCAAAAAAAAAAGAAGTTATTTGGCGGACCCTTTAGATATGCTAATATATAACATACGCTGCAATGACATATGATGATATATTATACAATATAAAAACTTTTATAAACTAAGTATAAGATAAGAACATATATCGTAATATGTTGCCACATATATAAGCATAATGATATCAATGATATAAGTATATAGAAACTTTTTTCAACCGGGAAGCTATATTTCAGCAACGGCTTGTCTGATTTTGAAGATTTAAATGTTATATGATAACCATACACGTCTTCTTTTCTATTAGTTACCAAACAAAAAAAAAATATAAGTTCAGTTTATGTGAGGAATTATAATGAGAATACATTTTTAAATTTGAGGCATGCAATTTTTTCCATATAAATTTGATAAATGATAAATGGAACAACTTTTAAATGGAACAACTTTTAAACGAATTACTTGTTATATTACAGCAACAAGAATCTGGTCTGTAATAAAAATATGTCAATTAGGAGTTCTTCTTCACGGGTGACAATATATTAATATTTCGTATGAGGGTTGCTTTAAATATTTCAAAAAAAAAATATATTAAGCAACATTTGAGGCAACCTAAGCGTATGAGTGTTATAATAATTAATAATCATACGTAGTGTGGTCCCATATTACATTTTGCAGCACATATAGAGTTGTCAAAACCGGTTTTCGAATTATTTAATACAACGTTTTTTTTTAATTTTTCGGGTTGTTAAACCGGTTTATAAAAAACGTGTTTTTCGAGTTATTCGAGAACCGGATTTTTCGTCTCGAATAATTCAGCATTTTCAAATATTTTTTGAAATAAAATTTTAAGAGATAAATTTTAAATGCTAGCAATTGAAAAATAATGAGAAGGAAAGTTTTTGTTATTTCTTTTTTTCATTTTATTCTGCTGTTTTACCCACATGTGTAAGGATTTTCCAATTTTAGCCTAAACAAAAATTTTGTATGCATAGGTTTGACATTATTTTAAAATTTTCATATTCACTTCCGTATAAGTTTGTAATGTTTCTACCCTGTTGTTGGGGCGGTTACATTAAACGACGTAAAAGCCCTGTGAAAAAAACTAATAATAATGTTTTAAAATCGAAAAATTTTGCTTTCACTTGTAAACCAACTTTCAACTACTTTCCACAAAGCAGTGATATGGAAATTAATTTTTTAGTGAATGTATCTTTAGGTCTAGTAACTCCATTTTGTATTAGTTAGGATGTGAAAGTATAAATTATAAGCAGAAAAATTAAATGAAAAACTCTTCTAAATAATTTTTAAAATTTATCGACTTTTAAATGGCCATCCATTCTTCAGGTGAAGACTTTACACTATTTTCTAAGTACCAAACCATGTCCATCGTTTCTCTAAATTCAAAAAACCTTGAGAAATATGAGGCATTTAAAGTCAGTTTAAACAGGAGTGGAAAATTTGTGGTAAACTTAATTGTATACATATTTTGTAATGGGTGCATGTTTTTCTGTAGTTCCAATGCATTTTTCGGCAACTATACGAACGTTATAGTTTTCGTTTTTTAACAATAAATAATGTGCACTTTACAAAGTTACTGGGACCATAGTTTTATTTCCAATAACTTCAACTGCGCATGATCTAAAACGGATCTTATCCCTTTTTCCAAACATGTATCCATTAAAGTTTGCCACTGTAGATTTAATAAGCGTAATCCATAATTTAAAATTGGTCAAAGTATATAGTAAGCCCCCTTAAGCTCTTCAAACAAACTATTACAGTTCAAATATTATTAAAAACCTATAAAAAAAGTAAAATATGTACCCTATATTAAAAAAAGTTATATATTTCCAATAAAAAACCTATCTAAGCTTTTATAAAAATTCTTTTGAAAATATGTTCAACATATTTACTTAATATTCGTTTATATGCGTGAGTACATATTTATAATAGGGGTATAACTACTAATGGGGTGCGAGCTACCCAAAAAAATATCGAATAGAAAACATTGTACTGATAATAAAATCGTTTTTTTTTTAATCAACTTTAGATAAAGAAAAAACTTCACGCAACGAAAGCAATTTTTAAGGTACTTTCAATTCTTGTCTTCTTTTGGCGTAGCATTGTGTAGACATTGCTAGAAAATACTTTTTAAGGAAGAAAAAATCATATCATATCAAATATTGGAATTATTTTTATTTTTTTACTTTTGCGTCAAGTCGGTGGAAAAACACTTTGTTAGCGGAAATATAAATTAATTGATAACCCTATAAAAAGAGAGTCCGTTCATGGGTTCCCGCCGATTGCGATGAAAATTAAATATGTTATAAAGAATCTAAAATTAAGAGACACATGTTTTTTTAGCTGCCCATTCTCACATTTAGTGGTTAAGAAATGGGGTCAAAATTACCCCATTTCCTCTTTTTTGCGGTTTTTTCAGATTGCTTCCAAAGAAACTATATATAAATTTGAAATCTGATGAAAAGTATTTGAAATGCGCAATAGCGGTAAAAAGAATCATGGCCGAGCATGATCAACTGTTCGTGATATTCTAAAAAAAACACATAAATTTTGAGGTGTTTTGTAGTATTAAGGTCAAGTGGACACGTATTATTTTCTTTTTTCGATATTCGTGTGCGTTTGTTATTAGACGAAGTTTCCCAAAGCTATATATGAAGTTTTTTTAAGAAATTTTTTTTTACATTTTTGTGTTTTGTTTCTGTGCAGCTTCTATTTGTCAAGCTTCTACACAGAGTATTTTTTTAGTAAGTGGACGAATAATAATGAAAATTATTTGTAAACTAATAAAGTTTTTCTTCATAAAGTGAATTAACCTCTTTATTCGGTCACTGAAACTTTTAATAAATAACATAATATTTTCATACAATTTTATAAAAATTTGCAATGGTTTAATGAAATGTTTCAGTGGACTAGTTACAAGGCAATTTCATTGGTTCTATGCAAAAATTCATTAATACCTTTCAGATAATTCTCTCATTTTACTATTAAAAATATCGAATACCCAATTATTTGTCCAAATTAATTGGTTAATGTGAACTAGTATAAAAATATGTGTTTTTGTCAAAAAAATCGAGAAATCATACTTTCATCAAAATAAAGAGTATGATTGTTGAAGATAAATTCTACACAGAGAAAATTTTATTTGACGACATATAATGAAAGTGTTAAGTAAACTAATGTACCTTTTCTTTATAAAGTGAACGAAAAATTTCTTAAAATAAATAAAAAGCTTTTTAATTTTTTTATGAAGCCAGTTTTTAAATGAGACTTCTTCATTAAGTGAATCAAACTATCATTTAATGATATTATATTTTGCAAATCAAAAATAATTCTCTCAATATAGTATCCGATTTACAGTTTGGCAAAACATATATTTTATGTTTTTTTTTTGCCATATTGTATTGTATTTATTAAATTGATTTTCTAATACAACAAGACACAATATCTTATAAATTATAGTATTAGAATCAGACAAGTTAACTTAGACAATATAGCAAAATCTATAATAATAAAAGATTTACATTTATAATGAAAAGAAAAAATAATTTAAATAATATAAATAATAAATATAATAATTAAATTTTAACTTAATAAATATAAAGTCAAAGGTAAAATTAAAATTAAAAATTTATGAAAAATATTCCCTAAGTCAGCTTCTAAACCTTATTGCGTTGCTAGCTGCTTGCAAATTATTTGGAAGATGGTTCCAGAGACGTATGGTTAATATAAAGAATTGGCATTCTGAAGCATGGTCACGATGCCGAAATTGAATTATATCTTTTCCTCTGCTTGATCTTGAAAACTGTAAACGTTCATAAAGATATTAAGGCTCTTTTGTCATAACAATTTTGAAAAGAAAAATAACGTTTTTAAACTTGAGGTAGTTTGAAAAAGACATGTTCAGTACACGATAAGAATACTGCGATACATTATCAAACCTTTTCAAAGAAAATATATAACGGACGATGTTATTGTACGTTACTGTAAGCTTTCTCATATCATGTGAGTTGCATCCAGTAAAAATTTCGGATGAATATAAAAGTGTCGGTAAAAGATACGTTTTTGCCAGTAATATTCTAATACTCAGAGGGGTAAAGTGTTGAGTGGCCCATAAGCTTCGCAGCATACCGTATACTTTGCCACATGCGTGGGTAATATGATTAGTCCAGGTTAGACTTTTGTTAAATGTTACTCCTAAGTTTTTAGCAGAATCAACAATATCAATTTTTGAACCACCAAGTAATATATTTAGTTCATTATTTATTTGAAATGATTTTTTTTCGTATTATTATACATTTTGATTTGTTAGGATTGAGTCGCAAACCATTGGCCGAAGCCCATAAACTAATTTTATCAAGATCGTGATTCAATTCTTGTATTTTAGTTGTAATTAATTCCTTGGAGCAACTAAGATATAACTGAACGTCGTCGGCATATATTTGTATATTGGAGTAACAAAGTTGTTGAGGAAGATCGTTAGAATATAACGAGTATAACAGGGGCCCAAGAATTGAACCCTGCGGGACACCTCTAGTAACCAGCAAAGGCCGCGAAACAGACCCACCGTTGGTAACTGATTGAGATCTATTTGAGAGGTACGACGACATCAATTTGACAGCAAATGTAGAGAAATTAAATAATTTTAACAATTTTTTACATAATAATGAATGGTGCACAGTATCAAAAGCCTTTGAATGGTCTAATAATACCAAAAACGTTATTTTCCTCTCATCTAAATTTCTTCTAATTTCCTCTATAACATCAGTTAATGCTGTAATGCAGCTGCGGTGAGGTCTAAATCCTGATTGACGATCAGTTAATAAGTTGTTGTCATTAACATGCTTATAAATTTGTTTGTGTAATAAATTTTCAAAAACTTTGGATAAATAGGAGAGGATCGCAATTGGACGATATTCATTTCCAGTTTTTGGCACCGGAACAATTTTGGCATGTTTCCACTCCATAGGAAAAGTATTAGTCATTATTATTGTATTAAAAAGGTGTGTGATGTAACGAATTATCCATGGTAGAATCATTTTTATAAATTTAGGATTAATGTTATCTAATCCTTCTGAATTAGATTTAATCGCTTTAAACGCTTCAGCTACTTCAATCACATTTAGAAATTGAAAATTGAATACACTACTTGAAATATTAGTTGAAATTTCGTCATAAAAGTGAGACTGAATCACCGGAGAAGGAATATTGGTAAAGTTTTCATTTAACAAGTTAACATCAACTTCTAACGAACGGTCCACTGACTTTCCAATGCCAATATCGTGTATATGTTTCCATTTACTTTTACTGTCAACTGCTCTATTAAACTTATTAAAATAATATAAAGATTTTTCATGTTTAATCTTTGAGACAACAGCTTTTCGTGCTAAACGATATTCCAGTTTAAATTCAGGTGTTCTGTAGCGTTTCCAATTATGGTATAGATTGTCTCGATGAACTATTAACAATTTAATTTCATTTGTGAACCATGGCCTAACTCTATTCCCAATTGTTTTTGTCTTTATTGGTACATGAATGTTATAAATCTGCAGTATTAATGTATTAAGAAAAGTAAGCTGCTCGTCAACCGTTGGTAAGTAGTAAATTCGGTCCCACTCTGTGTTATTTAGAGCACGCTGTAATTCTGTGGAATTAACACTGTTAAAATCCCGATAGCTGTACGTTTGAACCATATTTAAAGATGTAAAATTATATGATATAAAGATTAAATCATGCTTGGAAAATGTAGACACTGCCAACTGCTCATAATGTAATATTTTTTGCTTGTTACTTACAAAAATCAAATCAAGCAATGTGCTTGTTGTAGTTGAGAAATGTGTAGGCCTAGTAGTGTTGACAGCGGATAAATTAAGAGTGGACATAATGGTAGTAAGATTTTCATCTTCAAGCAGATTACAATTAAAATCACCAGTTATAATAACCTCAGAGTACGTTACAGAAAGATGTTCCAATTTTTCAATTAGCGTATCCCATTTTATATATTTATTTGGCCTATAAACACACCCAAGGAGCATTTTATCACCATGATAATTTAATTCAATAAAATGAGTTCGACATCGCCGGGTTCATTATATGAAGATATAAGTTTACACGTGATGTTATTTCTTATGTAAATTGCAACACCTCCACCATTACTTAATCTGTCAGATCGAAAATACGATAACCTTCTATCTTGTATATATTGTTATATATTTCTGGTATAAACCATGATTCTGAAATACATATTGCATCAATACCGGAAGATTCAAAGAGAAAACGAAATTCATCAATTTTTGGCAAAAGGCTTTGTGCGTTTATATGACAGATATTAAGACCCCGATGCAGATTCGCTAAGATACGAATCATGTTATAATTACCATCTCTAGAACCAAATTGATCAGGTAAGAAATTTGTCATATTTACAACATAGCGCAACGCAATAAAATTTATAGATACGTAATAACATTAAAGATTTGTATATAAAAAGATAGTTTAACATAAACGATTTAAAAAAATAAAATATATAATTTAATTGAAAAAAATTGAATAGAAAATTATTAACATAAGTGGCCAATTCAAAAATTCTATTCACGAAAAAGTTGTTTTAGGTCCTCAGGAAATTCTATTAGGACTGGATCATCCGCATCAAATTTTCTTACATAAACAAGTCCACGCAATGTATACGTTGATTTTATTTTCTTATTTTTCTTTAATAATAACGCATCTTTGAATATTTTATGATTATGTGGCGTTAAGTTCTCATTAACATAAATAGGTTCATCACTATCAAAGCCCGCTTGGCGTAAACATAATTTATTTTGGTTATCACGACGAAATTTTGATATTGATTTTAAAAGAAAGTTTTTTTGAAACGGAGATTGTAAATTCACAACTATAACTTCATCAGTTGGATTATATGGTTTATTGTTCTTATAAATTTTTTTAGTCTATATATATTATTAATTTGTGGCATATTCACTTTTAAGCTACTACATATATTTTCCACAATGTTGTGCAGGTTTTCATCTTCATAATAAGGCACACCAGAAATTCGTACACTACCGGCCACAACAGAGTTTTCTTGTTTTAATATTTTTCGCTTTAATTCGATTATCTCCTCTTTCATAAGCACAGCTTCCGAACTCTTTATTTCCAAGTTATTAACTCTTTCAATTATTGTGCTTAGTTCACTCTTTATACCCTCGATTTTGCTCTTAATAACAGAGAGTATTTTTTCCTCACTTTCTTTCACTAGGTTCTTTATAAATTCAAAATGTTTTTCTTCACTTTCTTTATTGAGTTTTTTATAACTTCTCCCGTTATGTATTCACTCTCTCTAATAAGCTCTCTTAGGAATAATTTATCATGATTTGAAAAACGCGGTAATTTTGTATAACTTTCAACTGAAGAGTCTTGGTTTGTTTCTCTTGCCCTCTTAGCTGACGATTCACTTCTTGTTTCCATTTTTGTGTTTTTTATTTTTCTTGTAATGTTTTTGT
>CM037852.1:213142179-213165425 GCA_021234595.1 Delia radicum | reverse complement strand
TTCTATAATAACTGTAGTGTATCAGAACAAGGGCATTTTTCTTTTGGAAAGATTTCATTAAAATCACATAGTATTCCAATAGAAAAACATCCTAAGCGTTGCAAGTGCAATTTTTAGAAAAATGATTTTAGCATCAAAGCGATATATTGTAGTAAAAAATTATGAGTACTATCTAAGCATTTTTCTATAATTTTTAGATTCATTACTCCAAAAATGTTATACGAGTGTAAAGATATTGTTTCCCCATATCTTTCTAGATGGGCAACCTTTTCTACAAGATACTACAAAAAGTAATTTATCATGGATATGCAATTCTTGAAATCAAAAATATTGTCTGGGGAATCCCCGAATAATAATTTCACCACGTTCTTATAGTAAACACCTTTTCTAACGTGAACAGAAAAACTCAACTCTTTTCCTTTATCTCCGAATTTAAGAATTTTAATATCAAAATTGTTTTAAAATGTATAGAATAAAATTGGAAATAGAATTAGCAGTTCTTTTTATAGTAAATGTATTAGAAATTAAGAACTGTTAAATATCAAAAACGTGTTAAAATCAATAATTTGGGGTATGCAAAATTGTCTTAGATTCTCAATTTGGTCTATTTAAAAAAGTCCCAGAATCAGAAAGTTTTCTAATGGGAAAAATTTCTTAAAATGTTAATATTTTTCTATAGGCAAGTGTCTGAATATTTAAAAATTTTTGTCTCAAAATGTAAAGGGTCCGCCAAATAACTTTTTTTTTTTTGAAAAAAACTACTGAATATTTTTTCAAATTTTTTTTTTTTTTTTTGAAAGTACAATCCTTCCGGTTAATAATGGAAAATAATTTCATTTAAATGGCTGCCTCATCTGGCCATGCAGTAGCCTACACGATCGGTCCAATTTTTAAGCACATTATCGATTGTGTGCAGCTGTATTTCACCAATGGCTTCCTGTTCCGTCCTGTTGAAAGCAAATGTTGCCAATATCCTCCTCTTCAATTTTTGTGAACAAAAATTCGTTCAACATGGCCCGATAACGATCGCCAGGCAATTTTCGCACACATTCTGCAACATTACCATGATTTTCAAAGTAATGTCGCAATATTTCCCAGCGTTGTTCAAGCGTATACACAACCATATTCGTTCAGCGGAAGGATTAAACTAATTATCTGTCAAATCAGACATGAGCTAAGTGTTACCATTCACGAAATAAGCACTAGTTGAAAAAAAAAGTTCGATGGCGGACCCTGTATGTTTGAATTTAAGAATTTTTCAGGAGAAAAATATTTAAAATCTTTTCATATTTTATTTTTTTTGTTAAAATATCATTATATTGATTATTACAATGATGATTGGTTGGTTCTGAAGTACTTGGAATAGAATTTATTCTAAGTGGAATGTAATTTTTTTTAAGGATTTTCGTTTTTATTTTTGCCTATTGCAGCTTTTTGCATGATAATATTAGTGAAAAATTGTAAAATTGGCAAAAATTTCTTTCCGGTAATTCTTGGGTTAAAAGTCCAATATGAAACGCTAAAATTTGCCAATGGTGGCGAATTTTTGCATTCCATACAAATATAAATAGATATTTTGGGCTTTAATTTTAGCTTTTGTTGTGAACACTATCTTAAAGTACAGCAAGCAGATATCCATACAAAAAATGTAAATTTTGGAACTGTACCAAATGAAACGCGGCAGTCTGAATCAAGATATATATATATCTTGGTCTGAATGTACAAAAAAAGTACAATTGTATCATGTTTGCCATCCCTGTTACTGTCCATTTACACTCAATGTAAATTTTGTCTTTCATTTCAAGTCACCCGAGGTTTATGGTCATCGTTGTTTTTTTTCTATATTGTATTCCAAAATGATAGGATGATTAAAAATGGAATTTTTATTTACCCTCCCTTAAAATATACACAAAGTAGTTTTTTTTTGTGTTCAATAAGGTGACGTCGTTACCTGTTTAAAACGTTGTTGCTGTTTATGATGTTGTTGTTGTTCTGCAGCTGCACTGTTAACTGAATTATCAGCTGCTTTTTGTTGTCGTTGATTTTCGTACTGCTGTTGTTGTTGTTGTTGTTGGGGATCTTTTATTGCTTTGTTAAAATTAATTGTTGTTGGTACTGCTGCTGTAGTAGTTTTTTTGTTTTTAACCTCCACCAATATTGGACCTCCCACAGTACTTGTTGTAGCTGTCGTTGTCGTCCCACCAATTACTTTATTATTATCCTCCTCACTGACTGTTGTCGTCGTCGTCGTGTTGTTTTTGTTGTCAATTGTGGTTGTGTTAAATTCCTAGAATTTTTCTTTTCATCAATTTTATTTAAATTATTATTTCTTGATTTAGCATTGCCCATTAAAATATAATTTTTGCACTCTATTAATTTATATAAAATTTATTTTCTTTTTTCTATTATATTTTTACATTTATTATTGTTTTGAATTTTTTTTTCACTTCACTTTCTCTTTGTGATTTTTTTTTTCTTCCAATTTTTTATATTTTTTCAAATGCCTTTTTTCCAGTTTCACACTTTAATTTTGAAAAAATATATTTGCATTAATTTATATAGCCATTATTGTTGTTTATAGTTTATATAATAAATTCTTATTTAATAGTCAATTTATTTTGTAAATTGTCTATTTTTCACTTTTAAGCACTTATTTTTTCAATCTTTCTTCACAGCAACTTACAAAATAAATGAATTTTAGTTTGCATAAGCAGTTGCAACAACATTGAAATAAAAATATATTTTTGTGTTGCCAGATTACAGGAAATTTAACTTAATGTACAAATTCCATGTTATATACAACTCTGTAGTTAAAAAAAATATTAATGCCATATCGTAATAACTTTATTAACAGCATTTAAAAGTAAACAGAGATTTGTTTTGGAATTTACACCAACCTTAAATCGTGTTCAATCATTTCAGTACATTGTGCTGATCCCAGCATTTAAAAAAATTATTGTGTTTGAATTCTAAACATCTCATTAAACATGTTGTTAAACCAGTTTAACTTGACAAATTGAACACTGTACAAATACTTATGCCCAGTTTTTAACTTCGTATTTAAATGTGCAATTAGTTAATTGCCTTTTAAATTTAAAGGAGCATATAGACGACATGTATTTGTCATCTGACATGTCAAATTTTCAAGTCACATGTAATTGCGCATGTCTGTCAAAATTGCTGTTTTACATAAGGTTTATAATATTTGGTCACAAACGTAATTGTTTATAACAAGTTTTCCTTTTAACTAAACTATATTGTTTTCATGATAACATTTTCTTAAGTTAACGGTTTATTTATTTGAGCTGCACGAGGATACAAAAATTTAAAGTCTGGCAGCTCTACCAAAATTTTCTAATAAATTCTGTCTATGGCAACTATTCAAAATAACGTGTTAGAATGAAACACATATATATATGTCTATAAAAACTACGGTGTCCTATAATAACTAATAACTAATAACGTTCTTACCCGTTCTCACACGGTATTTAAAAATTAAGTTATTTAAAAAATACGGGTTTTATGTACAATTTTGGCACTTGAGTCTAGTATGTTTAGTCTGTGTACGCAGAAAAAAAACTGGTGTGTTTTTATAAAAGCATTTCCTTGCAAAATTAACTTAGTGTTGAAATAATGGCGAAAATGCATGGGTAATATGCTAAACTGTGTATTTGTTAAATTCCACAAGTTGTTTTTTTATTGTAATTTATTCAAGTTTATGCTATGTAAAATTTACATTGATGATCTTTAATACAAAACCTGCTCTGTAAAAATTACATTAAAGAATATTTTTCTAATAAAAAAGAGAAATTACAAAAAAAAAAAAACATTTAGAATTTAGTTTGCCACACACATTATTTAGTAGATATGGGAATATTGAACATAAATGAATAACGGAGGTGGAGTTTATTAAGCATTTTATTTCTGATGTAATTTAATTAAATAAAAAGAATGTAAAATTTTTTCATTAAAATTCTGTAGATTTGATTAAGTTTTGTAAAATTTATGTAATGGGATACATTTTGTAACTGCGCTGCACAATTTTCTTAAGCAACTTTCCACTTAACATTTTTATCTATTTATGTATATTGTTCCTTTAAGATTTTGTGTACATATTTTAGTCAAGCATTTTTTGTTAAAATGTAACAAAATAAATATGGACGAACATAACAGATAATAGGTCATTTCTTGTAAAAACTTAGAAATGTTTTTTTTTTCATAAAAGAAAAAAAAAAAAAAAATAAGATACAATACAAAGTCAAAAGTGAACTATAAAAGGAATAAAATTTTTGTATAGTGAAACTACATTTTATAAAAATAGATTAATATAAATCGAACTGTCATATATGCGTTTTTCAGAAATAGCTCGAAAAGTTATAAAAAATAAGTAAGTAAATAATGTTTATATTGTTAAATAAAAAGGAAAATTCTAACCCCAATTTTATTTTTTAGTTGACAACTACATTAGTATTGTGCTATTTTCCGACATTATGGTTTTTTGCTCTTGGTGTCTTTTTACATTAAAATCATAACGCTGCATTTCAAATCCAAAGAAAATAGGAAAATGCAAGCAATGTAGAGCTATTGTAAATTTGTTTTGCTTGAATTTCATAAAATAAAAATGGAGGAATTACCAAGTTTTTGTAGTTAAATGTCATTATATTTTTCTCCAAAAAAATTTGAAAACTAAATTGTTAAAATATATTGTCATTGTTTGTGAAAATAATTTAAATCGAATACGCTGTTTTTTTAATTTGCTCTTGTTAAAATGTAACAACACATCGTCGATTGATTATTGGAGAGCCGCACCGACCAAAAACATTTTTGCGAGAAAAACGATAAAGAAAGTTTACAACAAAATTATTAAGTTTCTACAAGATAGGTTTTCTTTTTTGTTTGCTATATCTATAGCTGCATTTATTATAAACAATATTTATAATTTTTACGACTTTTTGCACTGAGTATCCAGAGTTATTAACAATTTTTTAAAAAAAGATTTTTTTATTATATGGCCTATAAGCCGTTTTTATCACAATTTTATTGTTTTTCTTTCAAGTAGGTCAAAAGTTTTTTTTCTTTTAACCATTATAAAACTAGGTTGTCATAGTGCAAACCAGTGCTTAAACTTTTTTATTGTCTTTTGTTTTATATGCGTTGCTTATTTCAAATGTGTCTAACCAAGATTGACGAATAATGTTTTTATTTTTCTATAGAAAGTTTGACTCATTGGCCAAAAAGTGGTCCATACACCATACCAATGTAAAGAAATTTGTAAAAATAGGGATACGCAGCACATATGGGGCTGGATATCTCCTAATTGATACGAGGTATATAAAAACGGATTAAAGATTTAGAAAGAGGACACATTAATCATATATAGTCAATTCCTAACTCAATTTTGGCAGAAATGGTCTATAGGTCTCACCAATATTCATACGACGACATGGCCAAGACTGTTTCCCACAATACAAATTCATTTGCAAACAAGAAATTGTTCACTGAGTTAACAAATCAATGTCTCGTTAAGACACCAAGTCACAACAGTCTGGCAGCACTGTAACAAACAACCACTAACTTCACTACAATTTTTCTAAAAAAACAAAAAAAAAAGACTGCAGAGCCGCTACTTTTTTTTTTTTTTGTAATCCTTTAACAAATCAACTAATTTTTTGCCAACAAATTAATAAAATTTGTAAATGTAATTATAAAAAACATAATTATACATCAATAAATTAACAATAAAACAGCCCACAATATGGATATGAGTTTAGATGATATAATAAAAAGTAAAAGAACAACACAAGCTCCATCAAAAAAATTGTAAGTTTTAATGGAGAAAAAAGGAGACAATAAGAAAATGGCGTACAAATTCTAAGAGGAAAAATTTAATTCTATAATTTTTTAAATTTGCAGTGGACTTAACAAGCCCCCCGTACAACCATTAAGAAAAACATTAAATAGACCCGTTTTTAAAGAGGTCAGACGAATCACCGATGCTAGAGTCAAGATAATACAAAAAAATCGTGCCAAAATACGAGATGCCCGTGATAAATTAGCTGAAATAACTAGAAGTAATGGTGATGTTCGCAAGAAATTAATGCAAAAACAGGAATTGTCTACGTATAAGTATAGTAAAATGGGTTTAGGAGGTGGTGGTGCATCAAGTGGTGGTGGAGGCCGTAGAGGATTATTGGGTGTTAGTAAAATTATACCAGCCGGTGGTTTAAAATCGAAAAGTTCCAATTATAAGACTTCATTATCTGTAACTACAACATCCAGACGAAGAGGTGATCATTTTGATATACCACGGGGTTATGTGGACTATGATAATATGGAAAAAATGGAAGAAGGTAAGTTTGGAGGGGTGGAGGGGTCAAGAGAAAAACGTGGCAATAATTGGTATAGCATTTTTTTTCGAGTCCCTTAATGTTACTTTTTCTAGTCAAACGTTTAAATAATTTTAAAAAGTTTGGCTAAAGTGCAGTTTACGGGGTTTTGGAAATCAAAAAAAAAAAAAATACATGGTCCTCTCCAGAATGAAAAAAGAAAATTTTTTTCTATCTTCGGTTAAGGGGGCTGACGCCCCTGGGGCCCTCTAGGGCCAAAAACCGGTATTCGTAGTAACATATAAGTGGGGGTACTCTAATGAAAGGAAATTTCATCTGGATTTCAAAAATGATTTTTTTTTGGATCCATGATACGAAGCGCCCTCTACAATCGTTTTATGGCGCCTGGCCCCCCTGGGTTAAAAAAACGGAAACGGGTTTTTTGGAAAACTTTGCTTAGCAAGGCACTTCCTACGCATACCGGGGCGAAGCCTCAGCGAAGCCGAGAATTGGACTGATGGGAGTAAAAAAAACCCCTAAGCCCGGCCGAAGGCCGGTTACGCAGAAAAACTTTGCTTAGTAAAGCCACTTCCTACGCATCCCGGGGCGAAGCCTCAGCGAAGCCGAGAATTGGACTGATGGGAGTAAAAAAACCCCTAAGCCCGGCCGTAGGCCGGTTACGCAGAAAAACTTTGCTAAGCAAAGCCACTTCCTACGCATCCCGGGGCGAAGCCTCAGCGAAGCCGAGAATTGGACTGATGGGAGTAAAAAAACCCCTAAGCCCGGCCGTAGGCCGGTTACGCAGAAAAACTTTGCTAAGCAAAGCAACTTCCTACGCATACCGGGGCGAAGCCTCAGCGAAGCCGAGAATTGGACTGATGGGAGTAAAAAAAACCCCTAAGCCCGGCCGAAGGCCGGCTATGCGATAAACTTAAGTAAAAAACCCCCAAAATATATTTAAAACAGATTAAGAATATAAAAAAAATAATGTTCAATTATATTACTAGTTCAAAGTAAACATTAGTTTATTTGAACTACTTTGTTCACAAACATGTTTGTTTTTGTTGTTGACAAAAATCAAAATGAAACTGTAAAATTTTAACGGTAACATTTTAAATGCTATGCATTATTTATTTGTGAATAATTCGTCTAACGAACAACACAGTTTTTAATGGAAAATATAATTTGCTGCGATATATCAGAATGGGATAAGGAGGGGGTATTAGTTGATAAGCTAATGGAATTTGGTATCCTTCCGATGCCAGGCACCATGTTTTGTCCTAAAGGGCATGCTACCCCAATGGTTTTGGAAAAGGAGGGGGGTCGTTACAAGTGGCGCTGTAACTACTTTCATCCAAAGAAAGGTTGTGCTTCTAAATGCAGATATACCGTTTCTTTAGGTGCTGGGACTTTTTTCGAAAAGTCTCATCTAAACTATGCGGTGGTAGCTAAATTTATATTATACTGGGTAGATAATATAAAATTAGCTACAATTGGGAAATATACTCGGATAAATTCAAACCATCCCAGCAAAAATAGACCTGACCAAGAAGCGCAAAATCCACCTGTTTTACTCATAGCGAATGCCTTCAAATTGGGGTGAAAAATGCATTCTTTTAACATTGTCGTGTCATAGGCAAGAAGGTGTTTATGCAAGTATTTGACTTTCTTGCACGCATTTAAAATGAGTGCTTTGAATGCATAAAAAATCGATTCTTGGATGCCCTTTTTAAGGTGTATAAAGAATGCATTTTAAAGGCATATAAAGAATGCATTCTTTAGGCATAAAAAGAATGCCTTTTTCAGGCGTATAAAGAATGCATTTTAAAGGCATATAAAGAATGCATTCTTTAGGTATAAAAAGAATGCCTTTTTCAGGCGTATAAGGAATGCATTTATAAGGCCTTCAAAGAGTAATAAAAATTAAAATTAAATGCATTTAAATGTGCATTTCTTTCATCTTTAAATAAAAAAAAATCCATTTCTACAACTAAATCAAAAGAAACCTAAAATATAGTCCAATTGTAATTATATCTTTAAAATAAGACTACAAAATTGTTTCATTTGTTTTTGTTGCTCTGGATTATCTATTTAATTTGATTATTTTCAAGTTTATTTAAAATGTTTATATTTTAATAACTTAGTATTATAAAACTTATAAAATATAAGGTACATCTGTAATATAAAAACTGATGTTTAAGAAGCAAATTAAAATTTAATAAATTTCTTTATATAAAATGAGATCATTTAAACAATGAAAATTAACTAAGTTAAATTTTTTTATAAAAGGAGATAATTTAAAGTTTATAAATTAATTTTTTGTGTTTTAAACACATGTTTTTTACTTTTATGTTTATATTAAACAAAAAGATGCTTTCGAAAATGTTTTGTTAATTATTTCATTTGATTTTAGTTGAATATTTTGCTTTCTTTAAAAATATCAATAGGAAATTTGTGTATTATTTTTACATTAGTAAAAAACATACATTAAATTTTTAATATTACCTGGCGGGCGCGTCGCATATAAATGCCCGGATTTTTACTTTAAACGTTCGGCCTTCTATTTTTAAATCACTTTTTAATGATTTAAGTTCTTCCACAAGGTCGTGCAGAAAAATATTGACATTGGCTGGCTTGCTTTTGCCTACGTATGTCCCAATTAAAAAAATTTCGATGCGAGCTTCGTTAACAATATTTCCCAGAATCGGCCACAGTCCTACGGCAGAGCTTTTATAAAGAGGTAGACCATCAATGCCGATATCCAAAATAATAGTATCCTCAGGATTTAGCAATAATACATCTTTGGCTTTTTGCAACTGGTTTTCAACTCCAATGTGGATGTAAACTCCAGGAGCGACAGTTCTCACCACACACTTTTTACTCCTTTGCAGGAGACTGGCAACACTAAGGGGAACATCTAAATTCTCCGATTTTAAAATCTTCAAAAGTTTGCTGCATGATTTTACTGATGGGTTAAAGTCTGCAAACCATTCTTTCAGCTTTATTTTCAAGGGTTGTGACGAATCCAGGCGGAAATCTGTTTCTTCACGTAGATCTGCGGGTTGAGCCGAAACCGATTGCTCCATCGGCGTCTCCTGGCTTGATCCAGTGTCTTCTAAAATGGCTGCCAATCGTTCCCTTTCATTTTTGACTCTTCTTTGGAAAGATCTTTTGCTGCTCATTGTTTATACTTACTTGAAGGCATAAAATATACAATAGTCTTAAATAATATTTATTGTTAAATTATATTTTTTACCTTTTTGGGTTTTTAAATATTTTTTCTGCACTTTCGTTTATAAGAAAAATTTGTATTTTCCGCGTTTTTTTATTAATAGTGATATCTAAACACTAAGTTACTCGATAACATTTTCGGGTAACCACCGCAATTAAAAAAAAAATTATATTTTTATTTAAATAATATATGTGGTACAATTTTCACTCCAAAATATTGTATATTTGTTTATTTGTATTTTTATGAACTTATATGCATATTAAAGTATCATTAACAACAATTATATGATTGGGTATTTGTAATAAAATTGAGTACCCGAATAGCTAAGTACCATTAAACCGCAAAACTAACAACCTTATAAAAACAGCTGTTTTGTTTTCAACCATCAACAAAAATCATAATTTTGGAAATTGTTAAATGATTGAAAATTACATTCTTTATTACCAATAGGGAAAAATAATAGATATCGCCGGACAGAGATAACTTGTATTACCTTATAATATTTAGTTAAAAAATGATTAAATCTAAAAGCAAAAAAATGTTTTAATTATATATAATAATAATAAAATCAGATCGCTTCTTTTTGATGCGATTTACTTTAAAATTGAAGGTATTTTGAAGGCATTCAAAATGCATTCTTAAAAGCGCAAAAGCAGCATATACAGGTTCTTTTAGAAGCGCTAAAAAATGCATTCTTGAAGACTGCATTCGATTTATTTTTGCTGGGATACGTTAGTGGACTGGGCCAACTTTTGTCGTGAGGTTACATATGATGACCTTGTCATCAATATGAAACCGATCGGCGGAGTTGGCAAGACTGTCGAAATTGATGAGTCCAAGTTTGGTAAACGAAAATACCATCGGGGGAAGCGTGTGGAAGGCCAATGGGTGTTTGGCGGTTATGAAAGAGAAAGCGGAGCCTCATTTATGGTGCCCGTTGAAAAACGGGACGTTGACACCCTTTTACCAGTGATTCAGCAATGGATACTTCCAGGGACCACTGTAATTAGTGATTTTTGGAAGTCATACGATTGCCTTGAGGAACATGGGTTTCGTCACTTAAAGGTGAACCATTCGCTGCATTTTAAAGATCCGGAGACTGGAGCTCATACTAACTCCATAGAGGGATCATGGGCACATGCTAAGCGAAATATCCCAACGGGAGGTCGTAGAAAGAAATTTATGCCTGGCTATTTAGCAAAGCATATGTTCTTACGGCGGTGCTCTGCGAGAAACTTAGATCCCTTTGTGGAGTTTTGCAGAATTGCAGGAATCTTGTATGATCCACGTGCTCCACCCCCGGAGTTTGAAATCGACGATACCGCGGATGATAGTGTTGATGAGGAGGAGTGAGAGGCAAGGGAACTCACTATAAAAAAGCCACCCGATTTTCTTTAATTTTAATATCATTTTTGTTTAATTTTATTTTTTAATTTTTTTTAATATTACTATTGGTCGAATAATGGCTTTTATTAGGAATTGGTGTTATCGGTTCAAAAATAAAAATCATTTTTGAAATCGTGAGACAATTTCTTTTTATTTGAGTACCGTTTTTGTTTAATTTTATTTTTGACTTTTTTCGTATATTACTATTGGTCGAATAATGGCTCTAATTTGGAATAGGTGTTATGGATCCGAAAAAAAATATCATTTTTGAAATCGTGAGACAATTTCCTTTAATTTGAGTACCCATACGACCCTGTTACTATGGCCCCCTGTTTTTTGCCTCCCACGGGCCTCCCGGGGCCGAGCCCCTCCCAAAAATAATTTCGGTTTTTTTTTTTTTTTATTCTGGAGGGGGTCATGTATTTTTTTTTTTTGATTTCCAAAACCCCGTAAACTGCACTTTTGCCAAAAGTTTTCATATTGAACACCAAAATACGGATTTTAGTTTTTTTTTTTTAATTTTTTCGGAATTTCAAAGTCGGAGTGAGAAAAACTGAAAATTAAGAATCTGAGACTTTTTCTTAAAAAAAAAATATCCTCAAAATCCTCTTGTAAAGGAAAAAAAATGTAAAGATTTTTCTTTAAAAAATGGTTTTAAACTATTATAAAAGATAAGTCCCAACCAGGATTAATTTATCCTTTGTTTCCAAAAAAATTTACTTAAGACTTTAAACTTGTAAATTTTAAAATTTTTTGTATTAATGTGCAAAATTTTGGAAAGTAAATGGAATAACTCCTTGGTTTCTGAAATCATTTCGATTATTAACGGGTCTAATATTACCTCTGTACATTTGGGTTGGATTCCAAGTCATATGAGAGGGCTGATGAATTGGACAGATTGGCTTTGGACAATGGTGCTCCTATAAATGTGAATTATTCGACGGATTGCGCACTGATATCAATTCGTAATTCTGCGCAAGAAGAATGGAATCTTTCTTACGCGGAGATATCTAGGAGTAAGAGGGGTTCTCTTTTAACTCTGACATTAAAGAGAGGCCCTGGTAACGGGGGCTCTCAATAGATCCTGGCGAAATTAAGTTAATAAACCGTTTAATGTCTGGTCATGTCTATGACAAACAATATTTATGGACGATTAATGCAATTGACTCCAACCTGTGTTGTTGAAAATGCCAACCATTTGATTTTCTTTTTTTGCGACAAGTATTATGATATCCGAAGGATGCATAGAATTTTCGATAAATATATTATTTATTATTATTTATAAAAATAAAATGTTTGAGCTCGAGGCCTGGATTTTTCTTTAATTAAAATTCTTCTTTATTATTTTCCAATATTTCGAAACTCTTCGAGTTTCATCCTCAGGGAGTATCTTTAAATTAAACATAAGAACAATACAAAAGGTAAGTATAATTTGGTATATAGTGTACGAACAATAATACATTTAAGTGTAGTTAACAATTTGTATAAACAAACAAAAATCCAGGCCTCGAGCTCAAACATTTTATTTTTATAATTAAATTGGAAAGGTCGAATAAAAAACAACTACAATTATTATTATTATTATTTATTTATTAGTATTATTATACTTTTAATTTCACTTTGGTTACAAAATTTTACAATTTTTTGTTTTTTTTTTGCTCTCTAAGATTCTAAGTTATTCTAAGTTATGTACATTGTTTCTTACAAAATTTATACAATATCTTTTAAAAATGTATTCATTTGTTTCATCTTTGGCATTATTTGGTAACGAATTATATACTTGTAGTCCTTTATAGAAAAGTGATCGTTGCATCGCTGTAGTGTTTACTCGTTGCAGTCTAAAGTCTCCCGCATTTCTCAGCCCATACGGTTGCACGTCCCTCACATAATTAATTTGTTCACATAGATATTCTGGCGCCTTTCCCATTGTCATCTTTTGTATAATTATGATGCCATTGATATGGCAAGGCTGGATCAAGTAGCAGCTGCATGTGACTTTAATAGGATATTTTGTACTAGTGATGTTAATGATCAGCTCGCTAATTTTATGTATAATGTTCATAAATTGCATGAATTGGTGCCGATTACTAGACGCAAGGTAAGGGATTTCAATGATAATTCGTGGTTCAATGCAAGGGATATTACTTACAGTATATCTCTTAGGGACTTGGCGTATAGGGCGTATATTCAGGAGAGTACGTCGGAGAATTGGAGGGTATATTGCCGAGTTAGAAACAGAACTAAAACAATAATTAGAAATGCGAAAAGAAAGGCTCATGAGCGCCTTTTGAAGGGCTTAGTACCAAGCAGATGTGGAATGTTTTGCGAACGAATGGTAGTATTGATTCGAGTGAAAAGGTTGTAGATGTGGACCCTAATATTGTTAATGAATTTTTTATTTCCAGTCAGTCGTGTGAACCACCAACGTTTTCATCATTTTTTGATGAACTTAATTTTATAGAGGAAAATTCGTTTTGCTTTCAACCTGTAGTGGAGGATGATGTGTTTTATGCTCTTTGTAGAATACGTTCAAATGCAGCGGGTTATGATTGTATACCCCCAAAATTTATTATGACTATATATCCTTATATATGTGGTCCTTTCACTCATATTGTGAACACAATCTTTATGACTTCCAAGTTTCCTAATGATTGGAAGATATCACGTGTTGTGCCGATTAAGAAGGATGGCAATTCTAATTTGTTAGAAATTTACGTCCTATCTCTGTTCTTCCCATCCTTTCAAAGATTGTTGAACACATTATTAAGGATCAAATGATGTATTATATTGATGCCAATAAACTGCTTCATCCAAGCCAATCTGGTTTTAGGCGGAATTATAGTACTACAACTCTTCTTGTTGGGCTGACTGATTCCATAAGACGTAAGCTCAATGAGAAAAAGTGTGGTGTGTTGTTGTCCTTGGATTTATCTAAGGCTTTTGATAGTGTTGTGCATTCTAGATTGATAACTAAATTATGTAGTTATTTTAATTTTTCTAAGTCCTCTTGCAAACTTCTAAGCTCATATCTTGAAAATAGGTCGCAGTTCGTCTCGATTGGAGATAGGAACTCTTGTACTTTGGAGGTTACCAGTGGTGTTCCGCAGGGATCGGTAATTGGTCCTATTTTATTTATGATTTATTTGAATGATTTTATTGATGTAATAGATAATAACTGTTTTGAAACTTTTGTATATGCAGATGATGTACAGATTTTATTTTCTGGAGAAAAACAATTCTTTGATGTTTTGGAGGCAAACATAGAATTTTACCTTGTTCAGATTGCACGGTGGATGGACACAAATGGGTTAGACATAAATCCTAGCAAAACGAAGGCTATGTGCTTCGGTTTTGATTCCCGTGATTTAAGTGTATCATTGAGAGGTGTTAGTATCAACTTTGTTTCGGAAATGAAGTGTTTGTGTGTTCTAGTAGACGATAAGTTACGTTTTTCGAAACACGTTGATTACGTGTGTGCTCGAGTGAATGCTACGTTGAGACGATTATGGTCTCTTGATCTTTGTTTGCCTCTACATGTAAGGAAACGTGTAGCTAGTGCTCTTCTTATGCCCCAGTTAATTTATGCTTTGGAGGTATTTAGCAGTAATATTCTTAGACGTCTTCATCTTACAGTTAACCGTATAGTGAGATATGTTTACAGATTGAGGATAAGAGAACATGTCTCTCCGTTTGTGTTGGATTTTCTTGGTTTTTCTTTTGAGAATTTTATAAAACTGAGAATCTTGTTATTGTTTTACAAGCTAATTAGAGCGAACTGTCCTGGTTACATTGTTGACAACTTTAGATTTACTAGATCGAGTAGAAACCCTCAGATAGTTTTTCAACGTATAAACTCTTCTATTTTCGAGAGATCCTTTAATGTGAGGATAACTAGAGTCTGGAATTCATTACCTAGATTTCTTAAAAGCTTTGTTGTTGCAAGTGCTACGTTTAAACGCAAACTAAGGCAGTTTTTTAATCAATCACTATAATTCTGATAATTTACGATCATTTTTCATATTTATTTTTTTAATCGTCTACTTATCTTGATAATCTTATTGCTACATTTTGGACCGTTAAACTTTAGTTATAATTTTATTTATTTTAGGCATTTCTTTAAATTATAAATTTATTTTTTTATTTTTTGTAAAATTTATTGTAGAATACGAACCATATTTGGCCCTATGGGCTTGGTTTTTGAATTAATAAATGAAATGAAATGAAAAGTTAATGTTAAATACCCTTAACCATTTAAGGGTATTTAACATTAACTCAATTAGAGTATAAATGTCACATTTCAAAAATTGTTCTCATTGCTTTATTTTGTAGTTTTTGTAGTCTTTAGATTTCTGTTTTTGTACAACATGTATAATAATTGTTGAACCAAATTCAAAATGTGGTTTAATAATCGTATTATATATATTAATTGCTGTTATTGTGATACTTTATTTCTAATTCTTTTAAAAAATCCAATTTTTTTACCAATTTTTCTACAAATATAGTCCATGTGTTCTTTAAATTTAAGTTCTTTATCAATTTGGCAATTGCAGGGATTTCCCTGCTGTTTTGGAGACGGTTGTGAATTTTACACTGGATAGACTGCATGATTGGATAATATTAAATGATTTTTCGATAAATGCTACTAAGACAAAGGCAATAATGTTTCGAACGGGTTATCGCAGAATTGCTTACCCTCGGATAGGAATTTGTGGAACCGATATAGAATATGTTGAATCGCTTAAATGTTTGGGTGTTGTAATTGACCAATATCTAAATTTTAGTGACAAATTGATGTTGTTTCATCTAGGGTAACTTTGGGACTCAGAAAACTTTACAATTGTGGCTTGTATTTGCCTGTAAGGGTGAAATATATTCTTGCTCACACACCTTGTTGATGTCGCATGTTAATTACTGCCTTGAGGTTGATTCTGGTACTTTTGGGTATAATATAGTGCGGCTTGAGCTAATTGTGAAAGAATTGTGCGGTTTGTATATGGAATTAGATTTCGTGATCACGTATCTAGTGCAGTTATTAACTTTCTCGGTTGCCCCCTAACACAGTATATAGAACTTTGCAATTTATTGTTCTTTTTATAAGGTCATTAGATCTGGTTGTACCCAATTACTTACGTTCTGAATTTATATTTTCTAGGTCTGAGAGAAACCCTCAGATAGTTGAACCACTTATAAACTATACAATCTTTGAACGATCTTTACTTATTAGAACTGCTAGAAGCTGGAATTTTTTGCCTTTGAATTTACGTACTTTTACATTATCGTATAATGTTTTTAGGAACAGACTTTTGTCACATTTCCGGGACACTGTATGAATGAGTGTTTTTAAATTGTTTTAGGTCAGACTTTCTCCAGTATGGACTTTTTACATTTTCCTAGTTATGTTGAAACAGCTGAACCATATCCAAAAATAAAGTGTACAATTTTATAGCTATTGCTATCCTGTTCTAAGGATATTTTCGTATTTTTTATATATATATATATATACTGTTTATTGAATTTAATCTAAGCTAGCAATACGTCTTTGGCCTTTAAGGCTTATTGTATTGCAAATGAATGAAATAAATAAAATAAAAAATAAATTATAAAGCCAAGATATTTTATTTGTTCGACTTTTTTCAATTATTTTGTTATTAATTATAAAGTTTCTGTTACTAGTCATGTGTATTTCTATTATTTTCGCTTTTGTTTCATTTAATTTTAATTTGTTCATATTTAACCAAATAATTATATTGTTTATGTCTTGCATCATATTATTGTGACAGTCTTCTTCATTATTTCCTTCTGTAAATATCAGAGTATCAACCGTATATAAAATAATTTCACTTTTTGTCAAAATGTTCGGCATATCATTTATGTAAATACTAAACACATAGTGCACCTAAGATTGATCCTTGTGGAACACCAAATTCATTTTCAATTAAATCAGATTGTACATTATTATCTGTAGTTATTTGTTTTCTATTTGTTAAGTAATATATAAACCATTTATGTTCTATATTCTGTATTCCGCACATATGCAGTTTCTCAAACATTATTTTTCTATCTATTGTCTCAAACGCTCTTTTAAAGTCCAAAAAAATTGCCCTAATTTTTCTATTCTTTTCTATTCTTTTCCATCGATTTATGACATAATTTACTGCTGTTTTACGTGAAAACTTTTTTCTGTAACCAGATTGATATTTTGATAGTATAGAATTTTCTTCTATGTAGCTTTCTAATTGATCTTTCACAACCTTTTCCAGTATTTTTTCGCACGTTTTTAACGTATTTATAGGACGGTATTCTTTGCATTTTTTTGTATTTGACACTTTTTCAATAGGTGTTACCATTGTTTCCTTCCAGTTTTCTAGGAATTCTCCATTTTTTTAGTGATTTATTAATTATATTTAACAAAATATTTCCCATTATGTTCCAATTGTCAATAATAATTATATTTGATATTTTTGTGTAATCTGGTTATTGTTAAGTTGCTTTATTATGTTTTAAGTTCTAAGATTGTTATTTCACGGAATTTGAAATTATGATTAGTTTAAGTCAATTAATTTAGAGGACTTATATGTCTAATCTTTTATAATTTTTCCTATCTTTTTAATTAAAAAAAAAAATAATTTTTGGTTCTGGCTCGTTTTTACAATGCGTTTTTAGCCATCTACATTTAATAAATCTGAAAAAAAAATTTGCAAAATTATTTTTTTCTTTGTTTATTTAAATATTTTTAACAAACTTAATTATGGGTGCTTCAATGTATATACATTAGAGTGCCTCAAAGAAAAACTATATGATGCACCCCCTGAAAATAAAGATTAACATGTTTTATTATGATTCCTTAAATATTTCGTCTCTAGCGATAACATCCCATGAGCTAAACAGTTCTTAAAAAACCTCAAAAAACATATTTTGTTTTTTATCAATTAAAAATTAGTTACTGCAACTTCACATATCCCCACAAAAAATAGTCCAGCAGCGTTAAATCGCACGATCTTGGAGGCCAATTCACTGGTCCGAAACGTGAAACTATGCGGTTACAAAACGTTATCTTCAATAAATCAATTGTGGCACGAGCTGTGCGACATGTTGCGCCGTCTTGTTGAAACCACAGCTCCCGCACATCATGGTTGCTCAATTGATGAACGAAAAAGTCAGTAATCATGTCTATAGCGGTCACCATTGACTGTAACGTTCTGACCAGCATCGTTTTTAAAGAAGTACGGACCAATGATTCCACCAGCCCATATAAGCACACCAAACAGTCAGTTTTTTCTGGATTTAACGGTGTCTCAACATACACTTGAGGATTATCATCACTCCAAATACGGAAGTTTTTTTTATTGACGTATCCATTTAACCAAAAGTGAGCTTCATCGCTTATGAAAATCGGGATCAACGGCGATCTTGTTTTGGGCCCATTCACCAATTCTACACCTTGCTAGGTGATCGTGTGTCTTCAATTGTTGCACGAGTTGGATTTTGTAAGCACGCAAACCAAGATCTTTCCGCAAAATCTTCCATAAAGTGGATGGACACATCCAATTCCTGTGCAGGATGGCGGATAGACTGGTTGGGGTCTTCCTCTACGCTACGCTCTATATCAGCAATGACTTCTTCTGTACGCACTGTACGACGTCTCTGTGGATGCATATTATCATTTAGAGTAAACGTGGTGCGAAACCGTTCCATAGTTAATCGAATTAATTGCTCTGCTGGACGATTATGTTGACCGTAAAATGGACGTAGTGTGCGATACGTATTTCGAACAGAACCATGATTTTCAAAATAAATTTGCACAATTTGGAAGCGTTGTTTAGGCGTCAGTCTATTCATGTTGAAATGCTAAACCAAACTAAACATAAATCAGTTGAGAGCTGACAAAATGGCCGCCAGTTAAAAAAGTGTTGCCAACCTGTATAAAAAAACACCCTTTATATTACATTAGTAAATGTATCTCCAAAAACCCTTTCACTTGGTATCCCATGTGTCTATAATTTGGAAATAATACGAAATGAAAAGTAAAAAGAGTTCTTTACCTTGAAATAGTTTTTGAAAATTAAAGTTTTTATTTTATATTCAATATTTTCAGAAGAATATGCTGCAGCATCACGTCTCAGTCGTACTGTTCAAAATGACATGGCTTATGAAATGGCTCCACCAGCTCCTAGACGTTTAAATTCTTGGGGTTCTTCTTCGGGTGAACATTATGATCCTTTGAAGTTTATGAAATACCATATTCGACACGTCATGAACGTAGAATGTCACCTGATGTAGCACCAGCACCAGTTAAGGGCATCTTACGTTCATCATCTATACGGGAACGTAGTCCAGATACATATTCGAGACGTTATGTACCTGAACAAACTTCTCTATCCTATGAAATGCGTTCTCGTTTAGAACGAGCACCAGATCCACATGCTTCTATGGGTATATTTTCAAATCCTCTAAAACCATCATCATCATCGTCCTCTTCAATGAGCAGTGGTTGGTGGTGGTGGTAGCGGTGGTGGACAATCATCAATGCCCACTTCTTCTTCGGGATATCGTATTGTTGTTAGCAATTTACACACAAGTGTAACCCAGTCAGATATTAAAGAGCTATTTGAGGATATTGGTGAACTATACGATTCACGCATAGTACGACCTGGAGTAGCTGAAGTTATTTATAAATCCCTTAATGATGCTGAAAAGGCTGTTGATACTTATCACAATCGACAATTGGATGGTCAACCTATGAAATGTTTATTGGTCAATCCTAGAGCCTCTAATAAACCTACTGCTCCAGCTATGCGCTCGTCAAGGTGAGGCTTTCAGGTTGTATGCTCTGAACTTTTTCTGTCAATACTTAGGTCTATGTTCTCTTTCTCTTCACCTTACAGTTTGCATTCATCAAATAAGACACCTTTGGAAATTGACATTGATGCTTTACACAAAGTTCTATTTCGTCGGCATTAGTGTAAAATCCATGAAAAAATAAAAACTTCAAAATAAAAGAATTTCATAAGACTTCATTCAATCAATTGCATACAAATTTAATTTAAATCTACATCATTTTACGAAAAAAAACTCAAGTTACAACTCAAGCATTTCTTATTTGCAAACAATTTACTTTTAAATAATTCAAGATAAAAAAGGTAATTTTTTAATTTTATTATTTTTTGGTTTAAACTTTGTTTTCTATTGATACAATTTTACTTTGAACTTTCTTATTTCTTTTCCCTTTGTTTTAATCTTGCCATTATGGCTGATATTTTTTTTTTAAGTCGTAGTTATTTTTTTTTTTTAAATCTTTGCATCCATTTAGTTTTAAAAGTCATACTATGAATAGTAAACTTATTAATATACGTACTGCAATTACGTAAAATTTAAATAATGAATAAAAAAAACTTAAAAATATATACAAAAAACTATAAATGTTGAAAACATTTCCACTTTTTATAATTAGGCTAATCCATTTTCCGCCAAAGTAATTTTCACGGTTTGCGTGGCATCTGACCTAATAATAGTTAGACCTACGTTTGTTGTCCATACAGTTTTGGCCTACAATTTCGTAGCATACAATTAAATAATAGTTATGTTGCAAATATTGGTTCGATAGACCCGTTCCTTGCCTGTCATTTCGTTCGTCAACAATTTTTCATTTTGTCCTTTGAAGTAAGAATTCTTTTTTTTTTACCAACTTTGAGAACTCCTAACTAGTGCTGGAATTTCGGTTACTTTTCAATACTCCATACTACTCGATATTTTTAATTTGGATACTCTATACTTAATACTTACAAACGGGTTTTAAATTTAAAATTCTCTTTAATCTTTTACAGTTTTTTTTTGAAAATTTTAACTTTTATTGAAAAACTCAAATTTAAAAAAAAAAATATTTTTAAACTTTTTTTTCAGTGTTTTTATTCAATGTTTTTTGTCGTTTTTCTTTAAACTTTTCACCTTTGATTGTTTCTTCTAGCAGAGTTTTAGTTAGAGGCTAATCATTTATAGCGGAGTCGTATTTTTTTTTTTTGTTGTTTTTCTATCCAAAATACTATTCTGAAAATATAGAGTGGTTACTTATCGAGTACCCACAAAAAAGTCAAATACTCGATACCCACTACTTATTCTTTAACCAGCACTAATCCTAACGGTACACTACATTTTTGTTGCTCCAATCCTCCATTGCAAAATATTTGTACAACATTGTTTCTCGATCTTTTGTATACTTGCCTGTGGTCCTCAAAGGGTTAAAAATGAGGGTAAAATACCTAGGTAAGAAATTTCCAAACCGTACCAAAAAAATAGTAATGGCAACCACTGATATTTTTTCCCTCCGTGTAAAAAATTACCAAATGTACAACTAATATTGTACTAAGGAAACACTATTTTGTTCGCAAAGCTTGTGTTTTGCCAGTACCACCCGCCCAAATTGTTTTGCCCAATATGTTTTTTTTAAAAATCTTGCAACCAATTAGAAGAGTTTTTATTTTATTAGACTAAGGACCGAACTATATTGCTGCTTTTTAAATGAATTTTATTACACATATTTCTCAAAATTTATTTTAATTTAATATATTTTTAAAAGTGCCAAATTACCAACGTCACGTTACCAACGTGGCAAGTTCGTTCAAACCAACGGTTGGCCACTGTTATCAATCGGGGTAATAGGGCAATGCTGTCAAGATTTGTTAATCTCACGTTCTGCCCAACGCATAACCGACCGTCGCGAAAGCTTTTGCCAACACTGCCGATTGTATTTTTCTGCTACCATGGGACACCCCAACGACTTCAATTAAATGTGGAAATTGTGATGTTTAAAGAAGCAATAATAATAAAAAACCACAAAAAAGATCTAAACAATTTAATCATTTCATCGAATTGGTGGGTTGCAAAATCTGTTTAGCCTTTAAAATGATTAGAGTTGGACCTTTTAGTTCATTTCAGATCAACGAACTAGTTCATTTTCAAATGATCTTTTCTAATTTGCTTTCATTATATTCAAGAGCTTATTAACTAAACTAAGAACGAAACTAGTTCAATAACACAGGCCCGACAAAATTAAAAAGATTTTGCTTCTTTGAATTTATCAACTGATTCTAGTTAATTTGGGTGCGCTGAATTCAAATCTGTAATCAGTTTGTCTCTATCAGCTCTAGTTTTCATGATATATATATTTTTTTTAAGTTTTTAAAAGTAAAACTTTTCCATAGGAATTGCTGTATTTTGTAAAAGTAACAATGTGTTGGATGGACATATCTTAGGAAGTAGGTGGAGCTTATTCAATATTATGGTATTAATCTCTTTGAAGATTCTATAGCAGATTAATGCATCAATCATATTTGGGGGGGGTTTAAGGGTTTAATTGTTAATTTCAGAGCTGATAGAGACAAACTGATTACAGATTTGAATTCAGCGCACCCAAATTAACAAGAATAATTTAGCTCAAAATCCTATGAAAGAGTTTTAGAAGCTCAATATTGGATAATCAAACTAAACACAAATGATACAAAAACATAAAAAATCTAGAAAGGAACGAATCTAATCCTTAATCTAATCAAAAAGTCTTTATTCTCTGAAATTTTTAAATTGAAACATATTCGAAAACTCCGCATTTTTCAAAACAAAAAAACGGTTGCTTGAATAACTCGAAAACAGCATTTTTTCTAATCAAACATCATTTTAAAATACCTGAAAAATAGAAAAAAAATGGTTTTATCGAATAATTTGGAAATCGGGTTTGACAACTCTATTTTGGTCTGTTTTAAGATATCGCAATATGTAACCCTTCCACTGCAAATTTTTTTGTTCGGGATGTATTTCTATTTGACTTGTTAGGGGATGCTTAAATTAAAAAAAAAGTTTACATATATGCCCCCTCCCCTCCTACCTATCCAAAAAATGGGTTCGAAAATCGAATTTTTTTAAACTTCTCTGCCCATTTTTACCTCCAAAAAATTCGAATAACGCAAAATGCTTTGTTCTATTTTGTTCTGGTCATTAAATGAAGCCGCTTGTCAAAATTTATATTCTAGCCTTGTTAGTTTAGTAGACACACCAAACGTCTTTTTTCGATGGTAAAGCCTGATTAAAAAAAATCTAAGTTTGTTAACAAATATCGGGACTATAAGGGTTTAATATGACTGTTAACGTCTTTCCACATTTACCTAAAAGCGTGCTTGTACTAAAAAATTTTGAGTAAATTCTTGTTTGGGCTGTTTTGGTATACTCATCATAGGCTATTGTAAACTAAAGCAAATATAGAAAAAAGGGATTGGATTTTGAATCACTAAAACTTTTTAATCACAGTCATTTTT